>BOPM01000284.1:132255-158017 GCA_022179025.1 Porites australiensis
TAGGTAGTAGCATAAACCAAAAATAGCATGATTTGTACGTGATATTTGTTTGTGTAATCAAATGGTGACGCGTGAAATTAGGGAATGATTTCACGCGCGTTTTGTCCAAATCCTAATAATTTCCCTCTCCTAACGGCTCGGAGAGTTATTAGGATTTGCACAAAACGCAAGTGAAATTATTTCCTAATTTTGAACATGTTTGTCCTGGATCGTATCGATCGAGAACTCCACTCCCTCAAAAATTTAGACCTTAAATTAAAGTTCAGAATTTTCAAAATTCTTCGACAAAATACTTGTTAAAATCCATCTTGATGTTCTCTTGTGTGCTCAGGTTTTCTAAAGCGTCTTTTTGCGCCCTGACATCTTTATTCACGGCATTTTAAAACTTCGTCGCCATCTTGACACTGAGACGTACGGAAGGTTGCCATCATATGGTAATTTTGTAATTTCACATGCGAAATTACAAATTAGTATGTGTAATCAAATGGTGACGAGTGAAATGAGGGACTAATTTCACGCGCGTTTTGTCCAAGGCTCGGGAAATTATTAGGATTTGGACAAACCGCAAGTGAAATTATTCCCTAATTTCACGAGTATACCATTTGATTACTTATTAATATCATGGGTGACGTATTACGTTAGCAATCTTGGGTTTTTGACATGTTTATCCTGGATCGTATCGATCGAGAACTCCAATTTCTCAAATGTTTGGACCTTAAATTTGGCTCATAAAGTTCAGAATTTTTCAGAATATTTCGGCAAAATACCTGTTAGAATCCTTCTTGATGTTCTCTTGTGTGTTCAGGTTTTCTAAAGCGTCTTTTTGAGCCCTAAAATCTTCATTCACGGCATTTTAAAACTTCGTCGCCATCTTGACACTGAGGCGTACGGAAGGTTGCCTTGGCAATTTTGTAATTTCACATGTGAAATTACAAATTAACGCTGAAATTTCGCGCCAAAATTAAGGAGTAATTCGTCACCTATGATATTAACGCTGAAATTTCAGGCCATTATACTATTACATGAGAAATTTCTGCAATTTGGTTGGCTTAGAACAGTGGTATTTCACCTTATTTTGAAATACCTAAATGTGAAAATTACAAACCTTCCACGGATAGTAGTAGAAACAACTAATAACATGATTTGTACGTGATATTAGGCACAAATACCACATGTAATATTTAAAAATTGTCTCATTTAGGTGTAACAATTCAAAATATCACTCGTGGTATGCCAAATATCACTACAAAGCATGCTATTACCTATACTAATTTATTACCACTGGAATTCACATATTTAAAATAAATTCCAGGCAGGCTATCGCTGCTGGGAGGATTCTGATGTAATCACTGTACGATATAAATGTGACGTTAAGGCCCTTTGGTAACCGTAAGCGAGGGCCCTGAATAAAACACTGCACTTTTAGCTTTTTTCATTCTTCTCTCATAATTCTACTTCTGTTCTTCACTATTTTATTGCATTTGAGTTTGCGTCGTGAGTACGTTGTGTGAGTAAAATGCCTGAAAAAGTTACAACAACCATAAAAATATCGGGGAAAAAAGCGACAAGTGTTTTTTAAAAGCCTTCTATGTAGTTTAGTTTATGCTCTTAAAAAAGTGGTAAAATTTTGTACCCATAGTAGATCTAGAGTGTCAGTGTATATGCCAGAATATTTTTCGTAATATGTTAAATTATTACAGGTAGACCAGCAGATGTACGGTTACCCAGCTAGTGGTTACGCCATGTCCGCGGGAGGTGTTCCTGTGGCTATTCCAATGCAGGCAATGCAAGCAGGAGCCAGCGGTGCTGCAGCACAGGGTTACCATCAACCGATGGTGCTAGTGCCTGTCCCTGGTGCAGCAGGGGGTCAGCAACTTATTGCTCAAGCTACCTTCCCTGGGGGGATTGTCACCGGTACCCTTCAGCAGCAACAGATGGAGGCTGGGATGTCTCATTCGTTCGTACATACTGGAGGTTACGCAGCTAAACCCAACGAACAGGTTTGTCTGATACTCTCGATTGTTATATGGAAAATGCAGGAAACATGAGCGATCTTGCTTCGGAAGGAGAACGAGACAAAAATGTACAAAGTACATTGAAATTTAGCGGGTAAAAGCATTCATATAGTTAAAACTTTAATATAAGCAGAAGTAAAGACATAAAATTGCTTTCGAGCTTTGCGACATGTTCATTAGATTTAAAGAGGCTAGAACGAAACGTTTTTCATCAACATATCAGTATGACCTCTGTCGGGAGCCGACTCTGTAGAATACACCGACACTCAGACTAGCAAATGACCGAAACGTTATGTAGCGTATTACTTCACAGTGCCTTGAGATAAGGGGGCGGGAGGGGGGAGGGTGTCTCCAAAAAAAACGTTTCGCCCCAGTTTGGTCTAGAAATAAGGGGTGGCGCGGACCCCCGGGCCCCTCCTCTGGATCCGCCACTTCTTCACTCCCACTAAACTGTTCCGGTCACATCTAACACTTTTTCTGTTTTCCTTTGTTTTTATAGATGCAAGTAGCGGTCTAGACGTAACTGGAAAATTCTTAATCAGTTATATTAATATTAGATATTAATACAAGTGGGGCTGTCGCTATAAACTGACTTTGAACAAGCACAAAATATAGCATTAGGAATAAAAAGGCTCATCTTTAAGAATTTTTTTTTGTTCCGGTGCCAATTCATAGCGCACTTTAAAAGGGGGAGTTCTCTCAAACAGAACAAACCTATGACCACCAGTCACGGAGTACTGGTTAGCCAGTCTTGGAAGAACTGAACTATGTACAGTTGACCCTTTGACGTACGAGATAAAGTGGGTACTGAAAGTCCCCCTCCCCCACCTAAAAACCCTTAGGGTTTTGCTATTTATTTGCTGCTTCATCTAGTTAGGTAGCTGTTAAATTATTTATCGGACACGTTATGACGAAGTTTGATGAAAGACAGTTGCTATGCGAGAAATGACGTGATAGGTGACATGAAATAAAGCCATGTTCGGCCAAAGGGGATAACCCTCGCTAACTCGAACCAAAATCGATTTTCCCTGGATTACCTTCATACATTTACTGTAATTTTACTTTCGATAACTCAAACCTTCGGCTAACTCGAAGTAGCTCAGATCATTTAATATACATAAATTTAACTCAGATCATTTATATATAAATTTACCCGGATAACTCGAATCATTCTTTAAGAGTCTGACAAGTCGAAAAAAGTGTACTGCAAGTGCGAAACATGGAAATTATTTTAACAGCCATGTAGTCTTTGTCTTTATCTTTTGTCCAGTTTAAATACAGTGTCCAGCACTGTGAATTTATCAAGTTTTGAATTGTGAATGTTACATTACTTGCTTCTTGCTTGAACTCCCGGCCTCTAACGTACTCAAACCTTTATCGATTTCCCTAGAAGATTCGAGTTATCTCGGGGAATCGATTGTAGTTACTCAGCCTGTCACTCAATGTAATTAAGAAATCAGGATTCCGGACTGCTGGTGAAATCCGAAATCCAGGAAAACTTTGCTTGTTGAATCTGGAATCCCGGGTTTTGAAATCCGCAATCCGGAGTCCCACTAACGACTGGAATTCAAAATCCAAATTCAAACACTGGGTACCTGGAATCGGGAATCCATGGCACGGAATCCAGAATCCAAGACTGTGTTTGATACCCTTACATCGGGCGACAGCCTGGTTTTCTGATATGTCGGAAAAATCTCGAAAACCACCTCCGTTTTTGACGATGTGCCAGGAAAATTCCATAGATTCTTCCAGATGCCATTCTGATAGGGTGGAAAACACTAGAATTTAGTGGTTAGAAGATTGAGTCCGAGCAAAAATGATCGCTTATCGATCCCCGACGGTGCAAATTTGACTCAGTGAGGGGAACTGATCGACGAGAATCACATACATTAGAATCTGGGACGCGTTGGGAAAACAGAAACACACCCGATTCTCTCGAATTGTCCCCAGGCATCGCAGACTTAATCAGCGATATCTACGATTTCAAGTTTCATCTGGGACGGTCCCCGGGAAACAGTCAAATCGCCGATCGTCTGGGGTTTTTTCGACAAATGAAAACCAGGCTTAATCTGAGAATTCTGTTTGTGTCATTTTAACTGTCTCAATCTCTTCGCTTCACCGCAGAGATCAGTTATCTCGTCATAAATATTTCGTAAGTTAAATAGCAAATCCATTCTTAGTTAATAAAAATTAAAATAGCTTTTACAATACCGTAATGCACTGTTATAGTCATGCCAATAAAAGCTTGTTGTTGTGGTTGCCATCCCAAGATCTGTGTCATTCGCGAAGGGTCTCAGCCCGGGCCAGTTCTGATAGCAACCTGTTTGACCTAAACATCCATGATCAACTACCCTCATACCGGTCAGTCATATTATCATGTAATCAGGGTCTGACTCACTTGTAATTAAGTGTCAGAAGTGTGTGCAAAAACAGCCGAAACATTGCTGAACTACTGCACAGGTATCTCAAAGCTCACTATAGCCTGCGTGGCAGGCGTTTAGAAGTCATAACCCTCTCCCCTTGCGTGTCTCTCTCACACGCCCCGTTCTTTCCTGCGCCTATTACTTCCAAGCGCCTGCTACAAAGGCTAAAAGCTCACTCCCTGAGCCACAAAACTATTATGATATTTACGTAATTTTAAAATTCCTCATACAGCAACATTAATAAGACGTTGAATACCTTTAGCGTTTTCTTGTGTTTATTTGTGTACCGTATAGCGTTTCAAGCCTCTCGGGCTCGTTTAAATGCCAGTTGCCGTTGTCACACAATAGCTTCTCATTCAAATTCCTCGAGCAGTGTGTATACGTATGTATCAGCATATGTTGTAACGAACTTTTCCTTTGGCAAATTCAAAGTGATTTTATCTGAGGAGTACCGCAAGTGTTGTGCGGTACGAAACTACCGTAAAGTTCCGAAAGTAACGACCCCCCGAAAGTAGCGATAAAATTTCACCGGTGTTTAAACTCCCGAAAGTAGCGACCCGCCCCACGAAAATAATCCTATTCTCCGAAAGTAGCGATTTCTGAAAACTAGGTTCCCTTTTTTGCAAAAAAGTACGGATGTGATAGATATGAAAAGGTATGCCAAACTTATCCGAGGTTTGCTATCAATGATTGTAATGGTCTTTGACATTCCTATTCAAAGGACAATACATAACTCTTAAAGCAAATGATGTACATTACTTATTTGGAGTGCAACTCAGCGTTTGCGACGACATGGTTCTCAGTGCATAACAGGTAAATTGCCTTCTGGTAAGACGTTTGACGCAGAATAAATAGACCACTCTCCCTGGTTAAGAGACACCGTTGGTGAAATTATCGTAGAGGCGATTGTCTGCCGTAAGTGCATCTGCAGAGCAATACTAGACTCATCTGCAGTAAATGTTTCTGCCACAAACGTGGATATCTAACGTATATCTACGTACCTGACGTATTTATAATGAGTTGTAATAAATTATAATAATTACCGCTACAAAACGAGAACAAGCGCAACATAAAACCATAAAAACACTTCATTTTTAACCATTCGTTTAGAAGCTCTTCTTCTTTGAGAAAAAATCCGTGTTCTTGCAATGTAAAGGATTCTAATAACAGTAACAATATTTCCGCACATGAGGGTATAAATCTCGTATGCAGTAGATCTGATCTTTGTAGGCGTCCAGACGACTGATTTCACCCACAAGTGAAGGAACACCTTTAGTCATTCTAACAGATGCCTCATAAAGTCCGTCGTTAGGAAATGAGATTAACTGTAACTGATAAACAGTGTCTAAAACAAGCGTGTTCTTTGATTTACTTCCATACTCAAGTCCGCAAGTGTCGCATATCTTGTCTCGTTTAGATCTCTTAAAAAACTGCATTTCCTCACTAGGCATATCCCTAAAGGCACTTTTCACCTCCTTCAAAGTCAGCTTTTGACACAGTTTTGTTATTCTCGGGTTTTGTGAAAGCAAGTTATTCATATAACTCAAAACAAAATCCGCTAACTGCCTAATTACAGGTTCGTTCACAGAAATTTCCTCCAAATTAAGACAAGGACACCAATGATCCTCGACGCCTGCCTCGGCGCAAGTACGATTTCCTTCGTCAATCCGGTTAAACAAGCTTTGACCGGTTTCGATCCCGCTTGGATACTTTGGATACGTCAAAATGTGACGTAGAGTAGCGTACAAATCAAACGGTGAAGTGAGAACATCTGCATTATGGATAAGATTGTTATACAGCTTAGGGTATTGATCTGAAAACCATTTCGGTGTTGTGATTGACAGAAATGGAAGCCGTTCCTCCAGCTTCCCTTGAACAGTTTGCCTCAGGGCGGAAAATCGCGAACCGTGGTCCCCGAATACGACAAGAAAGGTGCTATTAAGGAAGGATTCTTCCTTCATTTGTTGCAGAAATCTCTTAAAGTCATTATCTGCATAACCGATGCTGTTTATACTGTCATGAGACAAAGCAGCAAGAGAGACGAAAGAGAATTTCGGTTTGTTCTTGTACGCACGAAAATAGCTCAGCAAGTATTCAAATGAAACCTTGTGCGAAGCTTTACTGTTGATGCAAAACCGCTCCCAACCCAAATCTAACGCTGCCAGCCAGAATGGCCGTGCATAATGGTCCGTTGGAGCATCTCTGAAGCCTTTCAAGCGATTATTGAACGCCGCAAAGCGGGGCGAGTCCTCGGAGAACATTGTCACATATCCGTTTTCTTTATAATCCTTAAATATCCATCGCCATTTGTCGACAGGGTTGGCTGCGCTTCCCATCCTTACTCTCGCTTCTGTTTGTTGCTGTTCAACAAGTCCGGTAAGAAGAGCAACTAGCTGAGCTGTGGTACCGTCCCCAACTATAGTTTCACCTATAATATTGCATGTAACACAAGGTCAATGAGCCTTAAAACAGTGGCTGGCAAAAGTAATTGAAAAACAGATGGAACGGACCTTATGCCGTGACGGCAAAATGATTTGTATAAAAGCAATGGCAATGTTGTCATTTTTGCGCACAGACGGTCACCATTTCGATTTCGATTTCGATTATAAAAATAAATAAAATGGTAGAGAAAAAAAATTATAAAAAAACGCAGAACAAACTCAAGGTCCCGTTTTAGGAAGTGTCACTGTGGATTAATTGGAATGTCAAGTACGTCAAAATAGGAGTATGATTGCTTTCTCTCCAATGATTTGCAATCGCTTATTTTAACACTAAGTTAATAGTCAAGAAAAGCAGGGATAAAGGAAATGAAGGGGAGAAAAAACTTTTTCACTTCTTCCAATCGCTTCCCGCACGCGCTCTGTGCTCGTTCCCGCGCCTCTCACCGGTCCCCAGCACCCCCTCGTTCCCCGCTAAGTTTGGAGCCCAGAGGAGGCAGGGACTAAGATCTGTTTCGTGGGAAATGTTTCACCTCACCTCTCATTAACAGGGAGTTCAGATTATTCGTCAAATATTCCAAGCTGTTCGGCATTTTTCTTCTAAAGTTAGCCGCCGACGTAGAGTCGAACATAATCAGCGCAACATTGAGCGGAATTCCCTTGGGGCTCGGTTGCCTAGCAAGCACTTCCTTTTTTGGAAACACGTGCATGTGTACGTCACTTTTTGTCCAACCCCATGACGTCATTACATCGACTTGGATGAAGTCATGTTCTACTGTCGCAGTGCCCGAAAATTTGTCTGTAAAAATAATAAATAAATGAACAATTTAAATAATAATATAAAAAAATGGCCAAAGGGAATCAGTTTTGTAAAAAGGAGGACTTACCTCTTGAAGATGGGAAAAAATTCCACATTTTCGGGGTGAAACCTAAAGAGATGGAAAAACCAGCCTGCCATAAGGATAAGCGCCCACGTTGACTTGTTCATATGTGCTAGTTATTTAGAAGCACGGCCAGATTTCTTATTGGCTTAAGTTCTGCTTGCTCGGTTTCATAGAAGCGGCCACCTGAGATGGCACTTGTTTCATTTCACTGAATGAAATGGTCCCAGACGATGCGCTTCTGACCTTTTGCGCTCTAATCCTTTCTTCCCCGCTGGGGACTATTCACTTTATTTGTCGGACTGTTTCAACCTGATGGGTAGGTAACGGGAGCATAGTTAAGTATCATGGGATTAATTGAGTTTTCTAAGTAACTGACCACTCCCAAGTTAAGATTAGGGAGCTTCAGCAACGACGGCTGCGCCGTCAAAGAGAACAACAAAAAAAGAATAGGTTCCAGACTGGCAAAACAAACATCAACTTTGCACGTGCATCACGCGTTTTTCGTCACTGTACGACTACGAAGTGAAAATGCCGAATTTCACGCCTTGTGGAGGACATGAATACAAAACAACGATTTTGGTTTTCGTTTCCTGAACCTCAATTCAAGAATAAATTGCCAACATTTGACGAACTGAACGAGATGGAATAAGCGCGATAAAGTTTGAAACAGCTCAACTGCACTTTTTTTAAGTGACGTTTTCGTAACCGTCGCCGACATCGTTTTCGTTGCTTAAGCTCCCTATTAACTATTAACTCTTACTTTTCACTCAAAATTGTGACTTAGTATGGAGCAGTTACCAAGTTCAACGTCAATTGATCGGTACCACGTGCGCGGGCATTTTTTGTTTGTAAATGGGCCAATATATATAATATCCGGCCATGGACTTCACGCTTGGGCAATAACGCAAAAACATAATTATACTTGTCGTTGTAAGTACTTACACTTCATAAACACGGCATATGATGAGCCGACCTTAACGTTGCTGTTTTAGTTAGAGCTCGTACAGTCTTAGTCTCCTTCGCAGCCGTTTTTAGGCTCGCCATGCAACGCTCCTTATGGTTTGTGGGGGGGAGCGTTGCGTGACGAGCCTAAAAACGGCTGCGAAGGAGACTAGACAAGTATAGTCTCCCACGTAGCCGTTCCGTTGTGTCGTTCAAGCGCAACGCTCCTGGGTACGTGACGATACAAAGAACGGGTTTGTAGCTGTTGTAGGAGACTACTAGTTAGAGAAACCCCTTTTTGAACGAGTTTTTCACATACACATACAGCATTTGCGGTCGCAAGACAGATGACGGTCGTTTACAGTAGCAGCATAACCTTTTAACTGAGCAAAAATCTGAACGGAGAAGACTATGATAACTACATACCTGAGGGAGACTGTACTTTTACATCGATTTTGTTGGCTAAGTTTGAGATAGAAACTGGCTCCGAAAGGAAAACATGATAATCTTCTCCGGCCTCTCTCACAATCTTCCTGTAATGCGCTGAAACGATGCCCTCTCCTTTCACGCGAAGCACATTGTTTTCAAAGTTTGAAAAGCTTCTTCCCTCACAACGCAAATCGCCAAGATCTTGCAAAAATTCAAGTACGCTCCTGTGATGAGGGTCTATAAGTGGGAGCCTGCAAGCAGCGAAGCTGCTGTTGGCTACATTCTTAACGTATTTAAAGCGAAGAGTTTTTTTAAACGGAGCATTTGATGCATTTAGTCGAAAGAGTGTCAATATAAAGGTGATTACAATCAGACAAACAAGGGCTACGAGCACAATACGATGATTGCGCAGCCGAATTTTACACGGAATTCTGATTCTCTTAATGTGCATACTCTCATATAAACTTAAGGCGGATTGACCGACCCAATTTTTAAAACAGAATAGCTTGATGTCGTAACAGACATTTCAGTTGCATGAAAACGAAATCTCATTTTTGGCAGGAACAAATAAAAGGGTTGACGTCAAATATTATTTGGTCACCAATATCAGAATATCAAATGACCTCGCTTTGTGGGCCGGAAACTATCGGGGGCACCCAACGGTTGTTTTTCTAAAATATCTGTTCGGAGAAGCAAAAATTGCCTAGAATTTTCTTTAACCTGACGAAGGCTAAGAATTTCTAGATGATCGTTTCATTCATGTACAACTTTCGAAGCTTATCTAATAAATCCCCTAAGATTTTGTAAAGTTTGTTTTTTTCCATTTCACTCCCTGAGTTAAGCTATTTTTCGTAGAGAAAAGAAACCTAAAATTTTCGGAATCGAAAATGCGATGCAGAGAGTAATCGAGAAAAAATATCACTAATTCGTGAAACTTTAAATTGCAGCTAAAATTTTCGGGGAAATAGGGTCAAGTTCCCCTATAGATGACCGAAAAGATGAAAATTTTTGGAAATCCTAAAAAGTGTTCAGTCAATGCATTTAGGAGGAAACCGTCGTTGGGTGCCCCTGAACTAAGGCTGATTGTTCCAGATTGTTTACTGGCTATCACTTAAGACATTAAATCTTGCTGAAACACTACAACACTACAGGTTGAGGATTGTTGATATCTTCTTCAAGAAAAACCCTTTTCAGCCTACTATCTATAAATTAATCTTTACAGGCGCCTTCTCGCCATGGCCGCAATTTGAAGTCTTGCATTTGTTTTGCGTAGGTTAACCTTGCAGAGACGGCCAGCTGTTTTAACAAAGTAAAAAAGGGGAACCCGAGCTAACTCAGTGGCATGTACAAAAACTGCCCGTATGAAGTCAAACTCACTCACATATCTTTATGATAGCGGCTATAGAGCGCTGTGCATTGAGCAGGAACTGATGAAGAGTCAGAGTTTTACGTATTTATGTCTATTGATGACGCAGAGTACAGCTCCCATTTCTCTTCTTCATAAATTCCTGTCAACATGGCGGACAACTGGGCGAACGCCGCCAAAAAGGCGAGGATTCTTGCCATCACTCAAATCATTACTGGGGTTTTACTTATCGGGTTTGGCATCGGCGATCGACTGGTTTTCGGAGGATCGCCTGGTGAATGGACAGGCTATGTCTATTTCGGCGTTTGGATTGGCGTGTGGGTAAGCAAAAATTCAGTTTCTGCATGAATAAACCGGCTACCAGTTTAGCGCTGTCTCAATGAAATTGAAGCTTCAATCAAAGATGTCCGGGCTTTTGAAAAGTTCATTACACTTCTAGCTTGAAATGTACCAGGAAGAAGGTCCTCCACACTGGCGTTTGTTGAGAGATTTGCCTGAAGAATAATACCCACGCACCAATGAACCCAATCTGTTACGATACCACACAAAAACAATTTCAAAGCTTTTAGTCAAGTTCACCAAACTATAAGTCAGTGAAGTCTTTTCTTCTTTTTTTTTTCCAGTTTAGTATAACATCCTTTACAAAAATAACGGTCGAACCCCGTTACTATGGACACTGAAAGGACCATACATGCAGTCCAAATTAAAAACGGGGTGTTTATGTAAGCAGGATCATACTGTCACACCTCTTTTCGGAACAAATTCTAAAACAATAAAACAGGACAAACTAAAATCTCTAGTACGGTAATTATAAAACGGGCAACAAAAAACGTGCAACTTGTTTAATAACATTGCTGCAAAACCAGTTGAATCGCGCTGTTGCGCATTTGTCTTGCAACAAATCGGGTTGCAAGGTTTGTTTTCGTTGTTAGTGCCTGTTTTGCTGTAGCTTTACTTTAAGTGGTTATTCCGTGGACAACGTCACTGCGTGAAAACTGACTCAAATATCGTTCATTTAGTCATTTCTTAAATCAATGTAAGTCACTCGCTCCCAATGTAACGTAATCTGGATTCCGGAATCTGGGAATTTTTTCTTGTGGAATCCGGAACCGTATAGGCTTTGAAATCTACATTTTAACTCAAGGAATCCGGAATGCCGCTTACAAATGGAATCCGATATCTAAGTTCCACTGACAGAGACTGGAATCTAGTACCTCAGTCGAACTATCCGGAATCCACGGCATGGCCAGATGAAGAATCCAAGACTGTCTTGGATTCCCTTATTCATGGGGCGAAATTTTCGATTCTGGAATCCGGCCTCCTGAGCTTTGGAATCCAAACTCCAGCCCTAGGAATCCGGAATGTAACTAGCATTAAAAAAAACAAGTTTGTAATCCAGAATCCAAGTTTCATTCTTGGATTACCCATGGGCTGAATTGTAATGTGTGCAAAGAACGGTCGTATAAAGATTCTATGAATACCTCGATAACTTTTTCTCTTGCAGATGAGCATCACAGGGGGTCTTGGAATACCTGCGAGTGCCATGAAACAAAGAACCAGTTCCTGCAATGCTTTTGTAAGTAAGCTGTTGGAAATGGTAGTCTTAAGTGCGTTTGTCAACAATTGAACAACCCGGCCTATAAGTGTGAAACCATCAGTAGTAACAAAAACATAGGTCCTCTTGTTTAAGCTAGAAATCGTTACTAAGAAAGATTATCTGTCTTTGTATCTTAAGAGGCCGTAGACCTCCTAAACTGTAGAAACGATGAATGCCATTTTTGCAGTCTATAAAACTATGAGGATTTGTATCGTCCATAGGACTTGAATATTAACTTAACTTAACTTAATATCTCCTCTGCTGCCATATCTTTTAATTTAATGTATTTTTTAATTTTCGTTTGTCATAACTCTCTGTGGCCAGGCCTGCATTATGACTATCACCGTATCAAATATATCTAAATGACGTGGCCTCTAAAAAAAGGTGTCTCAACCTGTGAGCATATGTTGACCAACTACCTTCCTGATCTTTTTGAATGTGGAGATTAACTCAACGTCCATCAAAGACACAGGCTAACGTTTGACCTGCGTCTAGCTTGACGTTTGAATTTCCAAACCTTCAACAGGCTGGTGTTTTCATGGGTTTTTCCATTACCTCTGCTGTGTTCGGTGGAATAATCATCATCAGTTACAGCTTCGGTATTGTGAGCATTACCACCTTCGATTACGGAATATATGACTACAGTTATCGCCATGGTAACTATTACCACTATCGCACGAAGGTAACCATTCTTGCCATTATGTTTGTCCTTGGTCTTGTTACATTTGGGACTGGAATCTGGGCGGCCACATGCACTTGTCTGATGAAGCCCTGCACCGCCTGCAGAGGACAACCGCAAGTAAGTAGCCCAAGTACATTCACCTCATCTTTGTATTCTAGCTGGACGAAAAAATGGACTTGTACAAATTTGCTCTCGGCAAATATGTAGCAGAGGCGGCGGAGCGCTTTGAAACGCCAGCCATACGCATACCCCTAATCAAATTTTTAAAAATGCCCTTTGCGTTGTTCGTTGGCACAAGCAATTTTCACAGCATCTAGTGTGTCGGGCTCCGTAATCGATACTGGAAAATGCATCAGTAGGTAGTTGTTCAGGCGGTCCTGCTTCATTGTGCTCTAGCTATTTCTTGAGTCGTCTGAGGGCAGAAAATGTGTACTCTGAAGTCGCTAATGTCACACGGGTATTGCCCAATCTATCGATAAAAGTGTTTTACGGCACCAAAACGTGGGAGGGGGGACAGAGCCCCCACCGCTCCCCCTACTCAGCCGCCCATGTGTAGCAAAAAATGTAAAAAAAAACGGAACTGAGGAGTAGTGGTTTTGGTATGCAACTGTGTCATCATTACAATCTAACATATCTTTGCCCCCGATTTATTCCTCAGTTTTTACATTTTTATGAAATATTTGTCAGCAGCAAATTTGTGCAAGTCCACTTCAGTTTCCTCCAGTGAAGTCGGCTGATCTTATTGTTTTACACCACTGAAAAACGAGGTTGTAGCTAAAGAAAAGGTGTGGCTTTCTGGGAAGTCGGAAACGGTAACTTTGATAAAGCTTCGAGTGGTGGATAGTCGAGACGACATTTATTATTATCATTATTATTATTAAGTTTTTATCAAAACAAGAAGCATGAAGAAGCAAATTAGTGTAAAAGGCGTTAGTATTTAAATGTTTAGAATGAGCCAGAAAGCCACAAATAAAATAGTTTGTTTCGATACTTTAAGAATTATTAACTGTTAGCTAGCTATTCCACCTGGTTTCGAGGCGTTCAGTTATACATGAAATTGTACATTTATCGCAGAAGGAAACTAACAAAGAAAGAGCCTCCGTCAAATGTCGTTTGCATACACGTTCCATACTCATGACTGTGATGTTGTTATAATTGTTTGAGTACGTCGTTTGTTTGTTTGTTTTCTTTTTTTGCCATTTTTGCAGGCTGACCAGGGTGTGGTCCCAGGTGGTTACGTCGTGGCCCAAGGTCCTGGTGGTGTCCCCATAACGTTTCCTGTGCAGCGAACTGGAGGTGGTGTTACTGTTCCTTATGAGCTCATGACTCCTCAAGGGGATACTCAGGTAACCGACCAGCCTCCAGCTTATCAGCAAATTTCCACAACTGGAGGTCTCTCATCTACAGCTGAGGGGGATCCACCTCCTCCCTACAGCAAAGACTAACAAGTAAGTGTAAAGTGTTGTGTTTGTTTTTGTTTAATACAAAAAGGGAACTTATCAATCGGGGAAGAAGGCGGCGCCGGCAACAATAATGTAAAACCAACAACAAATAACAATTTTTTCATTAAAATTAGCCAAACGACAACCTTGCAGGTGCATCACACTTCTGGGTACGTAATTTCTTTGTCGTCACTGCACGACACCGATGTGAAACTGGGATTTAAGCGAACAATGTTTTTGGGTAAATCATTTCCCCAAATATCTTGCATTTGCAAAATTGCACTGACCTGAATCTTGGCGAGGATCCTTGCATATTTGACTTCTGTCGTATACTAGATTCTTGACTTATTAAACGGTTTTGATTTTTTGGTGGCGTGACAATGAAAACGGGCAATAAAAAAAACTTGAAAGACTGTTTAGAGCCACGGCCACAAGAAGTTATAAGTTTCAAAAATTTGAAATGGAGTTCCGACCCGTTTTAAACCATACTGTGTCAAACGTTTCACTTAATTTTGTCTCAGCTAAATCTCGCTAATACGTTCTTTCTTTTTTCTAGCTTCAGTGAAAGAATTAACTGTGTCCACGAGGGAGCCTCCAGTTTTTAACTAATGTTTAATTTACATCGTCTGCTAATGTTTTGAACCGATGCGCCTGACAGAAAAATGAGAAAAAATTTGCAAAGGAGGAATTTCGAAGATACATTTTTTTTTTCCAGGAAGGGCTAGCGAGCAAAGAGTTTGGGAAGCTAATAATAATGGATTGTGCAATATTTATCAGGAAGAGGGCTGAAAAATGAGGCAGCTTACTTAGAGTAATATCACTTAGTGCCCGCCTGCCAAGAAAGGCAAGCTTAGCTCTGACCCCCTCCTGATCACTTAAAAAGTGTGACCACAACTCTATTCACATTTACATGTATCCGTTCCTTTTTTGCTGTAACGTTTGCGATGGCTACGTCTAGAACAAAAGTACTTCGCGATTTGAGCACAATGAGAGTTTTTTTTTAGAAAATAATTAAGTCTAAATTTCTTTAGCACACCCGTTTCGTTCATCAATAAATTGACAAGGTCAAATGGGACGGTCATGAGACATGAACTGACATGAATTTATGCTCGCATATCCTTTTCTTAGGGTACCCAGTGTTTTTGCATCTAACTGGCATTTTTTACCTTTAAACAGCTGTTTCAGTTTGTGAATTAAAAGAAATAATTCTAGAACTCCACACATATTTTTTCGTATCTAAGATCGATTTACGTCAACGTTCCTTATCAAATCTACGTTGTCGCTCCTTTTGCCGATTGGCATCCGAGAGAAGAGTAAGACGAATGAAGTGACAAAATGGCGGAACATTTGAACGTTTCTAAAACATTCTAAAAAACTTATGTCGTGTTTAAGTCGCAAAGTATTTTCGCAGAGTTTCTCGTAGTAATATTAACTTTCCATAAAAAAATTAACATTTTAAGGTTACTGGCACTTAAAGACAGCGAGAGAAGTGCCGGAGACGAGCAAGGGCATGGAGGAAAAAAAATTGAAAAAAAAAAAGAAAAAAACTTGCAAGCTGTATCGCGTGTTTCCAGCGCTTCTCTTGCTTCTCTCATTTGGCTAAAAGGAAACAGAAACGGTGGCTTAGCATGGGCAGGCTAAAAGAGACATAGAACACAGACTACACGGGACATGTTTATCCTGTTTATCTGAATCCCGCCACCTTATGTAGGTACCGAAGCAATAAAAACAAACGAACGTTGAGAAATCACATAACCCCACTTTTTTCATTTCAGAGAATTAGACAGCGAAATAGCCGTAGTTTGGTGTTGTTGGTGTCACTGAGGCCGTGTTTAGGCGAATCCTTGTTTACATCTTTTGCCTCCTTAGCATAGGCTAATTATCATTAGTAAAATCCAAGTAGTGGTCTATTATCAATGCTGCGTTCTGATTGGTTGAGCTACTACTAGGCTAAATGTTATAGCCCACTAGTAGCAAAAAGCGCGGGCTTTTTGGCGGCAAAAAAGGGTTTAAGTCTAGCTTTAACTAGCTAGTTAATTTTTTTTATTCTCGATATTTTTGACCAACTAGTTGGATTTTACTAAAACAGTTATTGCTCTCGCACTTATGGCCTCTAAGTCAATAGCCTATTCGGGCTTGAGGAATAATTGTTAATTATTTGATGAAGAAAATAAAATGTTTAAATATTGAAAGAGCATAAAAGTTTCAGTTATTTCTGAAAATTTGGGCGCGATATGCCGAATAGTTTCGGAGAAATTCTCTTTGAAAAACCCCAAAATTTACAAAGAATGTATGAGCTCATTAACGTTTTGCACCCAGTAATTTTGCAGTTTTTAGTTGCTGTTATTTTCTTTGTTACTGATTGCAAAGAGCTGAAACTTGCACAAACTGCGTAAATTAACCAGCTCTTTTAATTTTTGAACCAAATTGGTATACACCTATGTCAATTAAGGTTGCTCCCGTGAACCATGTTTCATGGCCTGCATTGCACTATAGTAAACCCTTTTGTGGCGGGAAGTTCAGTCTTGCTCACGTTCATTGAAATAATGGAGCCCATTTGTGAGAAGGCGTTCAAGAGAGCTTTCAAGTCAAATGGCTGAGAAAATTCTTAAGCATGAGGGAGCTAAAGAATTTCATTTTTAAAATCTCATAGTAAGAAATAAGAAGCCTCTTCCTTTAACGACATTAATTGAATAGGGATTTGCCGCCTGATTAAGCTGCCTTTTTAGATGGGCTAGAATGCTGATTATTTCAATAAAGAAAAAAAAACGCTATTCTTTATTTATTCAGTTTTAAAAAAATTGCCGCAAAAATTATATAAACGCGTAATTCTAACTTATTTATTGTAGTTTAACAAACGCCTTGAATTTTTGTTTTTAACTTCATCCAAAATTCCGTTTGCATATGCACCAATGTTATCGTGACTAAGGCTAAGCTTGATAGTAGATGAGCACGAGTGTCAATAGAAATAAAACCCCAATGGCTGACAGAAGTTAACACCATGAAAGTCTACACTAGAACTGAATCACCGTGCGTATTTCCTCGAATAATAGCGAGGGGCGATTATTTCTTTTTTCGCTTCAAAAGGGGGCGATTATTCGAGGGAGGTGACTATTTCAAATTGTTGACTGGAAGTCGTGCCCTAAATATTTTGTTTTATTATCTCATTAAATCAAAAAGTTATCACACCATATGAACTGAACATAGGTTTCTTAGGTGTTCCAAATTTGGTTCCTTGATTAATTTTCAGAGCTTGGCTCATTACTGATCAGTTTTGCTGGATCAGATTGAACATCAACTTGACAGGGAGGGGATAAAAGAAAGAGAAGATGGCAAAGGGGGGTGGGGGGGGAGGGGGGAGCGATAATCAAGGGACGGCTATTATTCGAAAAAATACGGTAAGATGAAAACGCTAAATTTATAATAAACAACGTACAATATATCAATTTTTGCGTATTTCCCATGCGGAGATTACAGAAAAAGGCTGGGAAGGTACTGAGTAGGCTTATCAAGAAAATGTTATTAATGAAGGCGAAAATCGATTCACAATAACTACCGTCAGCACGTTCCTGCATTCACGATTTTTTTTAAATCCCGAAAACGACAAGAAATCAGGTGTCAAAACCCGACCATCAGTCTCGCCCCCTATTCTCCCAGATTCTTACCCCCACTGTCCTCCTCCAATAAAAAACGTCGACAAAGACGTCTGAACTTCTTAGTTGTTCTATGTAACAATCTTTACATTTTTCTCAAAATAATGAGGTTCTCTTCGTTGAAAACGCTTCACACCCAGGTGAAATTATGTTGACCCAAATATGACGTCACCTCCAGGATTCAAACCTAGGCCACATTATTGGGAGGCAAATGCTCGGCGCCACTGTGCCACTTTACTCTCTAAAAGTATGATTGCAGAGCTGCTAGTCATAATGGTGAATTTTGAACAATTTATTTTTGCTCCCAGGTAAGCGGTCGCAAGACAGATGACAGTCGTCCATAGTAGCGGCATAACCTTTTAACTGAGCAAAAATCTAGTGAACGGAGAGGATTGAAAAGGAGACTGTGCTTTTTCATCACTTTTGTCGGCTGAGTTTGCAAAGAACCTGGCTCCGAAAGGAAAACACAATAATCATCGCCGGCCTACAATCTTCTTGTAATGCGCTGAAACGAGGCTCTCTCCTTTCACGCGAAGCACGTTGCTTTTAAAGTTTGAAAAGCTTATTCCCTCTCTTCGTTCCTGAGTCTTTCACAATAGAAATTACAAGGGCTTCAGGGTTACAGGCAGTAGTTCTCCGAAAATTGTAGACGAAATTTAATGTATTAGGAAATTGAGAATTTTTCTGATTCCCTTCTCCAATTTTAGGTTTCCTTTTTTTGTACGAAAAATAGCTTACACTGAACAGTAAAATGTGAAAAATGATCGAAACTTCAGAAAATCGTATTGAATTTATCAGATAAGCTTCGAAAATTGTGCATAAATGGAAACGTCAACTAGACATTTTTCAGCGGTCCTCAAGTAATAAAAAATTCTAGGCAATATTTGCTTCTCCTGACAGATATTATACAGAAAACAGCCGTTGGGTGTCCTGTGCTTTACATATTCATGAGAGTTTTAAGAGGCAAGCTTCAATTCCATTGTTGACTGCAGGTGGCTTTGTCGCCATGGCGGAAAACTCGGCAAGCGTAGCTAAAATGGCTAGGCTTTTGGCCATTAATCAAATTCTTATTGGATTTTTACTGTTTAGTTTCGGCATTGCCGATCGACTTGTCCCTGGAAGCTTTACTGGCTACGCGTATTCTGGAGTTTGGATCGGAATATGGGTAAGCAAAATCATTTTCCTGCTTATTATAAAGGGATAATATTACTTTTATGTTGAATAAGTTTAGAAAACGTCTGATACAGACGCCTTTTGATACACGCTTTTTTGTTTATAGGAACAATTTCGCTATCATGATCGTCCGGATCGTCCCGATCGCCCCAGTCGTTTCAAAAAACTTCGACAAGATCCGGACGACTGGGACGATTGATGGTCTCGATCGCCTCAACGACAAGAGACGCGGGGTCGTCAGCGATGTTTCTGGGTCAGACATTAGAATTTTTGCGCCTGTCTCGCAAACAAGCCAAACATAATGATGCATTTAATCGGAGAGCGAACCTCGGGCCTTGCGATATGCTTTTTCTCTCGATTTTGCGGCGTCGAGAAGCTACAAGAGTTCCTCGAGGACATGTAGTATCATATAGTAGATACCTGGATTTTCGAAAACCGGGTCAACAAAAATATCAACTCATTCTACTACTTGGCAATTTAAAACAATAAAACTCATTCAAAGGTCGATCAAAAGCGTTTATCTGACGACTGGCAGTAAGTTAATGGTCCCTAGAAGCATTTCAACGACTCCAAATTTAAAATAACGCAAATTTTAGAACATTTATTCAGTCAACTGACTTCGCGAAGTTTGCGTTGTCATTTCAGTCTAGAAATTTTTAAGTTGAGTGAGCTGCAGCGAAAGAGTGCCTAGTTAAAGGCTTACATAACAACTTAAATAGTCAGCAAAACATTACTTTTGCGCGGTTCGATAAACAACAGGATTCCGCATGGAATAGACAACAAACTGAATGAAACGTAGTGCACAAATTATCGCTTTCTTATCTGCAAAAATCGGCCTACGGTTCAATGCCATTAGAGCCCGCTGAAACTAGACCTAGATCCAATTTTCCTGAGTCGAGAGTCGCTTTTCCAAGGTACAATCAGCTAAGCTAAACACCCACGAAAGAATATTAATGGCTGGCACAGAATATTTTGGCCAAACCGCAGTTCAACCACGCGATCACATACCTGTCAACACCATGCGGAAATCGCACAATCACACACTTCCGCGGCACTGATAAGACTATCCACAACCACGCATAATCTTCTCACGTTTAACATAAGCAAAATATCATCGAATAACTCGGAAAAACTCAACCTATTGCCAGATAAACGCCTCTGCACTTTTCTCTAACACTCGTCATTCAAGTTCCCGGATGTAGAGTCACACTGCAATTTTGCTCTCACCTAATTCATTTGACTCCTAGGAGCCTGTTCCCGAGGCCAAAGACTTAGTGGTCACCTTAGAAAAGCGAACAATATCGTACCTCTCTGTCTCAGCCCGGATCAGGGTGATTGATCCGTTTAGCCAAATGAAACGAGAAGATAATACGATATTGGACGATGCAGACCTGCGAATCGTAATAACTTTGTGCCATCTTAGAGCTTCACATGATGCTCTCCGGGAAACTTTTCTCAAGGTGACCAATATCTAAAACTAAGCTGCTAAACGGCACCGAAACCAGCTTTAGGCGCGCACTGATTTCAAATAACTGTCACTTGTGTTAAACAAAGAATTGTGGGTAAGGAAAAAAAATGTTAGGGGGGAGGGGGGGTAAGATAGTAATTCTGTCTACATCCACTTTTACACAAATCCCTAACCACAAAACAAGCAAAAAAAAAAAAACGGCATGATCAAACAACACAGTAAACGAGCTATTATACTGGGGAAGTTGGGAAAAATTACAAAATGTCTGCTAACCCGGTTTTCATAACTCCAGGTGTAGTAATATCATGTAGTATATAGTACGGTGTCACATCGAGAACTTGATGTCACGGACTTTCTCTAGGTTCGAATAGCGCCCAAACGCGGTGCTAACATTTTTGTATTATTTTTCCCCCTGACGTCAATGGCGTCCAGGCCGAATTTATTATCGATTTCTGGAATAATATTATAGCAGCGGCTTCTGATTATAGTAAAGCAATCATTTGAATCTTGATATTCAAGATCTCAATGATTCAAGATCCCCACAATAATTTTATTCCAGATTCATGAGTCACGAAGACCTCGTTTTGTATAGTTTCTTTGGTGTTTAAACTTCTTTTTCATCCAGACTCCGTATCATCATCCGTTTTGTCTAGGTTTGGATTTACTTTTTCTGTAACTGAACATCAAACACCAGGTTATAGGAGACTGAACAAGCGGACTGTCAGTCCCGAATGCACGAATTATATAGAGAGATCTGGGGGCATGCTGCCCCGGAAAAAAAATTTGAAACTTGGGGAGAATCTCGGAAACGCCAGATCATGCATCACCTGGATCGAACGCAATTAATTCCACACGTGTATTTTGTTGAGCTTTTGTCAGAGTCTCGTTACAATTATTCTTGATTCTCGAGCCGAGGTACAAAGATTCATGATTGCCAGGTTTTTAAAAGAATAAAGCTTTATGATTCTTATATGTTTTGTAACTTTAATGATTCATGATTCATGATTCCGCTTCCACCTCCGATTCAGGGATAGCCTTCAAACGTCCCGTTCGTGTCAGTCGTCTGAGAGCGTTTCCATATGCATGATCGCTTCAGAATTTACACGATCGTTCCGATCGCCCGGATAGATCGAGGTTAGTCGTCCCGCCGGGTCGTTTGTCATCGGTGTCCGGGTAGTGTTTCCATATGATCCTTCCGATCGTCTGAACATTATTTCAGACGAACATATGGAAACAAGCCTTTTTAGGAACAATATTTATAAGAACAACGAGGTTTCAATTTGCCCAAAAATTAGGAACCGCATAAGAAGCAAATGTATTTTTTTATTGACAAAGCAAAATTCATGAATTCATGGCTTATCGGCTACAAATGCATTGCACGTTTTTGTTGGGAAACACACCGAGCGAACAGATGAAAAAAACGGTAAAACTTTGTGTATTTGTCTCTAGCATTTACCTGATGCACAACTGATATTTGTATCACTGCAAATAAAAAAAAGTTCCAAATCATACCATTGGACAAATAACAACTTTAGCAAAACAAAATTAATACGAATTGAAATTATCTTTCTAGACTTTTCGAAAGGAAGTCGAAACAAAAAAAACCCTCTCGTGGTCTATACTTACAAGAACAATTTAATAACAGTGAGGCTAGATTTCTGCTGAAAGTTAAGAACAATTTTACTTGTTCTTTTTAAAAACAGATTCCTTGGTTTTGTTCTGTTTGCCCTTGGAGGTTATTTGCTGGGTATACTGAGTCAAAAACTCAATCTGAAACTCTCTATGTTTTTTGAGTTTTTTCGTAGACGGTAATACAACAACACCTGACGTTTTCAGTAGCTGTTCGTTGATCCCTCGCACGCATTTCGAGACAAGTTTAAAGATGGTCAGTTACTATGGTTACGAGATATGACGTCATAAATAGAAGAATGCATGTTTTCTCAACTTCTTTCAACAATGAAAGTAAAGATTGTGTCAAGTTATTTATAAATTAGGTTTTACATGTATAAACCATTCGTTGTTATTTCGTCTGCCACAGATGTGCATTACAGGAGCTCTCGGAATCCCTGGAAGTGGTAGAGAAAGGACTAATACCCGCAATTCTTTTGTAAGTAAGACGTTACTTGGCTTTATTGTTCCCTAACGGTCTTAATATGATTTTGACCATTCCTTTTAACTAACAGTTTCCTAGTGGAATTTTATATTGTTTTTTTTTTATTTATATAGAGGATATTACAAGGTGGCGCGAAGATATGAATTTTATTTTCGAGTGGCAAAACAATATTTTACAAACGAGCGCAGCGAGTGAGTAAAATATTGTTTTTGCCACGAGAAAATAAAATTCGTATCTTCAAGCCGCCGTGTAAAGTTCTTTTTATTATATAGACAAAAAGACATCGATAAAATAATAGAGCGAAATTACCGAAATTACGTCATCGATAAACTCACGTGTGAGATTATGGAAAAAAAACCACTTGTGTCCTGGATGTAGTTTTTATGAATTTTACGAGTGGTATATTTTCCAGTAAAACACTCGTGTCTATATAATAATTTTTTTTCAGGCCGGCGTTTTTATGGGTTTCTCTATCACATCCGCCGTGTTTGGTGGAATAATCATCCTTTTTTACAGCATTGGCATCTCCCAGATCACCTCGAGCGACCCGGAGGATTACTTTGATGACATCGAGTCCTACAATGAGTACTACCAAGGAAAGGTGGCTATTCTCGCCATCATGCTTATGATGGGTATCGCTACGTTTGGGATTGGAATCTGGGCAGCGATATGCACCTGTTTGTTGAAACCCTGCTGCGAACAACAACCGCAGGTAGAGTACCCAAAACTCAAAGCTTATCTCGCCCTTCTAAAGCTGCACTTTCACTTGGTCTGGGACTTTAAAGCACTTTAAAATACATTGTCACTTATGTCACTTATACTCAAAACGGTCCCCAATAGGTTTCTCGGGACCCGGGATTTCCTTTATTTGAAGCTCGGGACTCGAGATTTAAATGCAAAATCGGAGCGAGATTCGGGATTGAAAGTATGTTTGGTTGTTAAAGTACCAAAAATAATCCTTGGGATTACGGGATTGCACGAAATTTCTGGTCGGGATTACGGGATTGAAGAACCCAATTGCGGACCTTGACTCAAACCGCTGGGAGTCAGCTTTGACAAAACTTCTTTGAACTGATATTGTCGTGAGATAATTGTGGAATGTAAATGTTCAAAATCATTTTTACAGTGCTCAATAAAACGAACAGATATGCCAAGAGGAAGGAAGAGTGAAACAAAATAGTTTTAGTACTATAAAGGAGAAGTCACCACACATATGGATAACAAACGACATCATAATATTGAAATTAAGCTCTAAAATGAGACAAAAAATTTGAAGCATCTCTTTTCTGGAGGTTTCAGTGTAGCCCACTATTACCCCCTGGAAAATGTATGAAGCAACTATCACTCTAAACTTGTGGTAAACTTACAGTAATTTACAAACTTCAAATACTAACAGCGGAGGGATATGTTGTCTCCCAGTTCCCTGCAGGTGTACCTGTAGCTATTCCGATGCAACCAGGTATCCCTGGAGCTGCACCACAGGGTTCCCAACAACCGGTGGTCCTGGTGCCTGTTTCTGGTACATCACCAGGTCAGCATGTGATGGCCCAAGCTACCTCGCCTGAAGGGATGGCAACGAGTACCCCACAAGAGCAGTTTCAATCTCGTCTTGTGAACATTAATCCATCTAACCCAATGTCAACAAGTACAGATTCTTCTCACCAGGAGACTGAGATTCCTCGTTCGTCCAGGCATGGTGGTTATGCACTACTGCAAAACGAGGAGGTAGGTGTGGCTTTCTGAGTAGCAGGGAGAGGATCGAAAGCTTTCCGATCATGCTTCGAAGGTAGAATGTGCGAGGGAAAATTCACGCGCCATATTGATCTTATCATGCGCGTTTTGACTTACGTGAAACTTAGGGGAAGCACGGCGTTGGAACAGAAGCGTTTTGATATGTGATCGTTGTCGCTTACACTCTATAACCTTCATTTTTCCTCATCATCATCACCATCATCATCATCATCATCCGTCATTATCATCATCATCATCATTGTCATGAGAGAATAATTAGGTCGATTGTATTGCGCATGTGAAAGCGACGTTTCACGGACCTTTTGGTTGTCAAGTCGTAGCTTGATGAGTGTCAGCGTTAAGTATTTCCACATAGGACGTTCTTCGTGTGGAATTAAATTGTCATAGTTCCTGTTGTCCGTGTATATCGCCGTTGTGGTCATCATCATCATTATCTCTTTTTCCATCAAAGCTAGACGCAAATCAAAGAAACGGTATTCACTTGTTTAGAATACTAATAGCAAAACAAAACACCTATGATACATCCATTATTGTGCATCTAATCCTTGTTCTTTCCTTTCCTTTTTAGAATCAAGTGGATGTGTAGACTTGAAAGGCGTATTTTCAATTAGAAGTATTAAATAGCTCTAAGTTTCTCTATGTAGCGTCTTAATAAAACTAAATGAAAATGGTCAGACACTCACGATTCATTATTTGTAGTTTTTCGACGTTAAAAAAGATGATCAACTCGACAAATTTTTGCGATAGAGAAGATGTTGTTAGTTAATTGCTTCTTTAACAAAAATAATGACCCATTTCCTTAAAGGAACACGGTGACAGGCTTGCCAGTTTATGTATGTTAAAATTATGAATCAGTTGTTTTTCTTGTCTTGTACGAGTGAGGGCCAGCGCGTCTGAATTGATTACTTGATGTAACAATCTTTGCAGTGTTGCAATCTTTTACCAGAGTGAATGAGCTTCGCTTCGTTGAAATGGACAAACTAGATTGCTTCTAGGATTGCTCGTTTAATATATATACTTAACTTGAAATAAACTTGTTGTTGTTAAAAGTTGAAAACGCTTCACACCCGCGCAAAATCATGTTGACGAATTGTACCGACCGTAACACCAGTGTCAGATTCAGGCAAACACTGAGATTATTTGAAAAAAAATTGCAAACTTCACAGTGTATCAGATACGTATTTCACTTTACTTAGAAGCAATAACCTTAGAATCAAAGTACTTTGCTAGGCTTTTAAAAGCTTTAACAAATTCCGCTCTTTTAACCGAGGTCAATCAACAAGCTCAGCCCACATATGAGCTCCCCTAAACTGAACGCCTGCGTGGGAGGCTAGAGGCTACATTGGTAGGAGACAACTGGCGGCTCTCGCGCATCGGCGACCCCC
>BOPM01000284.1:158027-178903 GCA_022179025.1 Porites australiensis
TTGTGTGCGTATTCCCCCCCCCCCCCCCCCCCCCCCCCCCCCCACTCCCCTCCGGCTAACATTACTCTCCGATAATGTCACAAATGTCACAAAGTACTAAGGCCGTCTGCTGCTTTGGAGTAATCCTTGACATTTTAAATTTGACACAGAAAATTCAAAAAACAAGTAAATTTTTTTAATGTATGTTTTCTTATTTTACTGCGGGATGATTGTTGCCTCTCCTTGCCTCTCTTGTGAGAAGAAGCGTTACGTTGCGACACAAACAACAGCTTTATTATCTGTAGTAGGAGGCTAGAAGATTGAAGACAGTCAAGAGACATGCATGAATTTGCTTTACATATTCATATAAGCGTTTAATGACGCAGAAGTCAGTTTCCGTGTTTCCGACTGTGCGAGGTCGATTTTAATGTCAACATGGCGCAATTCTCGGCAACGGTAGCTAAAACGGCAAGGCTTTTGGCCATTACTCTAATCCTTACTGGAATTTTACTATTCAGTTTGGCATTGTCGATCGATATGTCCCTGGAGGCTTTACTGGTTACGTGTATTTTGGAGTTTGGATTGGAGTATGGGTAAGCAATATATTCCTACTTAGAATGATTAACTAATTAAATCAGTTTAGAAAGTGTTTGACACAGATGCCTTTTGAAAGTTTTTGTGTTTTATAGGAACAATTGTATTAGAAAAACGAGGCTTGAATTTGCCCAAAGATTAGGAACCACGTAAGAAGCAAATGTATTGACGAAGCCGCAACATTCATCAATATACGGTTCATCGGCTACAAGTGCACTGCATGTTTTTGCCTGGGGAACACACCGAGCGAACTGTAAAACTTTTCAATCTCCTGTATCTAGCATTTTTCTGCATGATGCACAACATTTGTATCAAGATGCCGATTAATAAGTCCAAATATCACTGGATAAATATCAAATTTTGCAAAATAAATAGTAAGTCAAGTTCAGTAATGGTCAGTTTTTGTGGTTACGAGATATGACGTCATAAGTAGCTGGTGGTCAAGCCATTTTTGAATGAAAATTCATGTTTTTTCAACCACAGCAAATATTGTGGCTAAAATCACGCGAAAAGCTTATTTATGTGTTATTTTTCACGTCAAGCACAAAACAATTACTATTTCATCTTAGCCTGATTTCTAATTCTTGGTAACATCCAAGATGGCGGCCAAGATGACGACCATTGTTGGTGACGTCACAGGCCTCCAGCAGCGACACCACCCATAAAATATCTCATCTTCTTAAGAAGATCAAAGGTTTTCCACTGAAGGTAAAATCGTTTCGAACTAATGTAACATATCAAAAACTCAAGGGGAAAGGGGGTGTTCCATCCATCCCCCCTCGTACGATGGGGGTATGCATTTGCGTGGTGTACGTCCGAGGGTAAACCCCCGGACGTGCAAAGTTAAATACATTTTTTGGGAGGTAGTTATAAGTTGTTTACGGAAAATTGGTAGTTAATTTTCCCTCGTGATTTTCAGTCTTTTTTTTAAAAAAACAAACACAAACGCAAAATAATATACAAAACAAATATTTTTCCAAATTGTTTCTCTTGATCCTTAGCTATACCACAAATTTACGTACTGCCATCAGTTTGCTCTAATGCCAGAAATTCGATAACGTTCTACAGAAGCCGAAGACACTTTTTCAGGGATTTGATTTAACTTCAAGGCTCAAAGCAGGGCAGTTTATTTTTAAAGTAGGTTTTACCTTGTATAAACCAGACGTTTTTATTTCTTGTGCTGCAGGTGTGCATTACAGGAGCTCTTGGAATCCCTGGAAGTGGTAGAGACAGGAATTATACTCGCAACTGTTTTGTAAGTAAGACGTATGACTTTAATGTTGTTGTGGGCCGTTCCTTTAACTTAAAGGTCCTAGTGGAAGTTTTTATTATTATTTTTTTATTCATAGGTATATATATATATTTTTTTTTCAGGCCGGCGTTTTCATGGGTTTCTCTATTACATCAGCCGTGTTTGGTGGAATAATCATCTTTTTTTACGGCATTGGCATCTCTCTGATTATTTCGAAGGACGCGAAGATCTACTATGATAACGTCGAGTCCTACAATAAGTACTACCATGTAAAGGTGGTTATTCTTCCCGTCATGCTTATCA
Source organism: Porites australiensis (assembly GCA_022179025.1). Taxonomy (NCBI): domain Eukaryota; kingdom Metazoa; phylum Cnidaria; class Anthozoa; order Scleractinia; family Poritidae; genus Porites; species Porites australiensis. The sequence continues at coordinate 160,156 of BOPM01000284.1, forward strand.
TGGGCATAGCTACGTTTGTGATTGGAATCTGGGCAGCGATATGCACCTGTTTGTTGAAACCTTGTTGTGAACAACTGGAGGTACAGTAACCATAACTTAAACTCATCTCGCGGCTTTCTAAACTCTGTAAGTCGTGTTTGCCCACCAAGTACATTAAAATAACAATCATTTTATAGGTTGAGAGTCAGCCTTGTCAAAACTTCCTTGCAATATTGTCTTGAGATATTGCTGTACGTACATGTTGAGAACTGAATCTACAATGTAGTTAGAGCTTCGACGCGATATGTTGTTTCCTCAAGGTGTTTTAAAAATCTCGGTCAAAGGTGTTTTTAAAGCATATGATTGATTGGCAATATCTCTCGCTAGGAGACCTAGAGCAAAATGAAATTTTCACCAAAAATAAATCCTTGGAAAGGAGATGGTGAGTCCAAAGCGAAAGGAAGTATTATTTAGAATGTTCATGATGGTTTTCAACTTCAATCAGCTCTTGTTTTACAGAACAGTACGAGATCATCGGCATAAAGCAGCCATCTATCTGTACAGCATTCCGTTTACCACTTTTCCGCTGTTCCCTATTTGTACAGAGATGTGGGTTATTAAATTCGAATTTGATACCCCACACATTGTAAACTGATCTAAGCTCCAAAACTGGGAGCCGAAAATGAACTTTATATAGTATTTCTCTTCTGGTGGTCCATTTATTTCTTAATTTATTGCTTAACCTCGAAAGAAAAGGGTGAATCAACTACCACTCCAAAGTTTGTTGCAAACTTACAGAGTTTGCATTACTCTAATCACTAACAGGAAGAGCGGTACCCAGCGGATGGCTATGTTATTCCCGCGCTTCATGGAGATGTTCCTGTGGCTTATCCGATGCAACCAGGTAGCGGTGGACCACAGGATTCCCATCAACCAGTAGTCTTGTTGCCAGGTGCTGGTGCGCCACCTGGTCAGCATGAGATTGTCCAAGCTGCTTCGCCTGAAGGGACGGCAGCGGGTACCCGACAAGAGCAGTTTCAATCTCGTCTTGTGGACATTAGTTCATCTAACGCCATGTCGACAAGTACAGATTCTTCTCCCCAGGAGACTGAGATTCCTCCTTCGTTCAGGCATGGTGGTTACGCACTAATGAAAAACGAGGAGGTAGGTGTGGCTTTCTGAGTAGCAGAGAGGGGACTTCCAATCGAAAGCTTTCCTATCATGCTCCGAAATCAGGATGCGCAAGGAGAAATTCACCCGCTTTTTTACTAATTATCACGTAAAACTTATGGGAAGCAAAGCGTTGGAGCAGGAGCGTTTTGATCTTCGATTGTTGTCTCCCGCATTCCGTAACCTTCGTTCATCATCATTATGATGGTTATCATCATCATCATCATCATCATCGTCGTCGTCGTCGTCGTCCTTGTCATGAGAGAATAATTTAACTAGGTCGATTGTATTGCGCATGTGAGAGCGTAGTCTTACGGACTTCGTGGTTGTCAAGTCGTAGCTGGATGAGTGTCAGAGTTGAAGATTAACACATAGGACGTTCTCGTGGGGAATTAAAGTGTCATAGTTCCTGTTGTCCATGTAATATCGCCATTGTGATAATCATCATCATCATCATTATCTCTTTTTCGATCAAAGCTGGACGCAATTCAAAGTAACGGTATTCACATGTTTAGAATACTTAAAGGAAAATAAAATACATATTATGCACTCATTATTGTGCATCTAATACTTGTCCTTTTCTTTCCTCTACAGAATCAAGTGGATGCGTAGACTTGACAGGTGTATTTTCAATTAGAAGTATTAAATAGCTCTAAGTTTCAGTTGAAACGGATTACAAGCACAACGGTACATCATGAAGTAAAAGGAGAAAAATTCATTATATATTAACCATTTAAACCCTGTCATCAAAATACAAATTCTCTCTTCTCATCCCTATACGTTTTCCATAGAAGTAGTGGGGAGAATTTGTTGAAGTATCAATTGGATTCATCTTGTGTGATCATGTCCTTAATTCTCATGACCACTCTGTTTTATTAAGCAGTGATATTACAAGGAGAAATTTGACACTGATCACTCTTAGGGCTTAAAGGGTTAAAGTAACATTATTATAGTTCGCCGCATTAGTGCCACTATATAGCTTCTTGTTATTAATAATAGGGTTTTAATAAAACTAAATAAAAATAGTTAGACACTCATGATTCATCATTATTTGCGATTTTTTAACGAAAAAAACAATGAAGTCTAATTTTTCATGACAGAGAAGATGTTGTCAATTCATTGCTTTTTTAAGGAACACTGTTTTGCCAGGCTATGTTAGTTGTTTTTCTCATCTTGCGCGATCGAGGGCCAGCTAATCACATGAAATAATCATGGGTAAAATCGCCAATTGCTGATGCAGGCTCCAAACGAAGAATAAGATCCTGAGTGTGTATAGAAAAGTGTTCCATGGCTTTATCTCAAGCCGCGTTGCCCGCGCGAGGTCTGAGAAAGGCTGGGCGACTCTTTCTCGGTTACGTGGCACAGTTCACGGTAGAGTCAAGGTTTCACCGAGCCGAGCACATATTGAACCCTGGGTACCCAGGGAGGAAGGGGGTGCGGTGTTATTCAACAAAGTTTTATACCGGGAGGCTGCGCCTGGTAGGGGTGGGGGGGAGGCGATCTCCCCAAAAAATTTTTTCGGCTCTTCGGGCCTCAGTTTTGTCTAAAAATAAAGAGGGGGGGCGGAGCCGGGGCCCCTCCCCTGGATCCGCCACTGCTCCAAGAAAATTTTGGATTCTTGGATTCTTGATTGTTCGCTGTGGATTCTGGATTCCGGATTCCTTGAGCTGAATTCCAGATTCCAAAGCCCAGGACTGTGGATTCCAGAAGCAAAAATTTCCCTGATTTACATGGACCGGCAGGAGTCAGGTCTGATTACTAATTGGTTTTGTACTAAATCAGAACACTTCCGTCGAGGTTTGCTACGATAAGGTACACTTTAGTCATTAGGACAGCTTTAGCAACTTACAACAACGTGAAAAGAGAATTATAATATTGATACTGCACGCTGTTGTATCGGGTGCTGACGCTCGCCGTTGACGATTTTTTCTTTGTTATTGTTATTATTTATCCTTTATTCTGTTCTCTAATGGCAAAGGAAAGTACAAGTTTGTCTAATCGGGGCCTTAAGACGTAACATGAGTTAAGATGTTTTAACAAGTTAACTTTTATTTGTTATTATCGGTTTTGTGACCAACCATCTCGATCATTGATTCTTAATTGCATTTATTTCATTTTTGAGGCTTGCGTTTACATGGGATTTTCCATCATAGCCCCTGCGCTTGGTGGAATAGTCACCATAGTTTACAGCGTGAAGATCTATTTCATTACCAGTTACGGATTCCAAAATAACGACAACTATCGTACAAAGCTGGCAGTTATTGTCATTTTGAAGCTTAATTTAAAAAAGCCAGTCAAGACAAAACGTATTTTGATCAGCACGGCTGCTACAGCTTGTTTTACAGGGACAGCAGCGACTTTACTGTAACCCAGATGATAGACATGCCATGATTCAGTTACCTGAAGGTGTTCCTGTGGCCGTTCAAATGCAAGCAATTGGCAGCGAACTCCAGCACACGCTTCCCACTAATCGATGGTGCTAATTGCTGAAGAAGCCTCTTCTGAAGGGGTGAACAATACCCCACCTAATGCATTGTCAAACGCAGATTTCATACACTCACGGGTTATAATTATAAAGTGCTACTCGTTTGTTCGAGCATGGACAAAACGCACCACTATAGAACAAATACACAAGATCAGTAGCAGGTTGAATGGTTGATGTGGAGCTAAAGGTTGGGCGAACTAGAACTTCATTTCTCCGAAGAGATCGAGAGGCTTGATGAAGAAAAAATCAAAATCAAGCATTGCGAGGGATGACTGTGAGAGAGTAAAACTCTCTCACCCGACATACAAATTAGGACATGTCGAGCTCTAATACAGTTTAGTTATTGTAAGATTTGCATTTTTGGCGGAACACATTAACATCCACAGAAACGGTGTATTAACGTGCATCTAACATAATTTATAAGGTTATTAGTTTTTCTCTAATTTTGTTAGCAGATTAAAATGACTGAGAAGAAAGCTTACCCTGTCGACCAGCTTGCTTAGAACTGATTGTAAAACATAGTAACTATAATTACGTAAGAAACGCTACAATGGTTTAAACAATTATTAGATTAGAATATTCGGAATAACCAAGGTCGAGGTTGTTTATCGACCGACGCTGCTATTACTTACCGAAGACCCTGATTATTTCGGACATTACAAACATTGAATCTAACTGTTTTAATATATCGTAAATGATCTAATTGACGCCATCTCTCAAATAAACGTCCCTTGTCTAGACGCCTCCCTTACGCTTTAAGTTTGCATTAGATGCCCCTCTCTAAATAAACGCCCCCGGGCTAAAAGACCCCTCTCATGACAATTAATTGTTGGCTTCACACTAGAGCTCTCAAGTATAATCTAAGTTTACTTGGAACCTACTTTGAGTGTGAATGGGGTAAAATGTACCCAATTCAAATTTACTTGGTGACCACCGAAACGTCCGTAGTTCAAAGAAGCCGAAGTTTGTCGCCAAGTATATGGTCTGCACCACACTTGAGAACACACTTGACCGAAAGGAAATGGAAACCATGTGCACTTTCTGAACGTGCAGGGGTTCCAAGATTCTAATGAACGGACAGATAAACATTCAACATGTCTTGGTTAGCTAAGAGCGTTACGAAAGGGCCAACCCCTAGCCCTACGGCGAATTTCTTTGCCAAAAAGAACATTGTTCAGCCATTCCAGTGAAACACCGAGGAAGACCTCGCTTGTTTCTTGTTCGTTTTCTTTTTCTGCTGCTGCTAAGTACTCTCAAAAAAACGAAGCAGGTAAGCATCTCTTTTACGATTGTTAAAACCCTTAGAGTTGAAAGTAACGAAATAAAATATACGAAACTACAAAAAGCTCTTTTCCAGCGCAAAGGCCTGATAGTCTTAGCTTTTGTCGCGAGCAATGACGATTGTGATATGCATAAGGGACCGGTCATTATTTATCGCCAGGGGGCTTGCACATTTTCTCCGACAACCTTTCTCGAGATCTAGGAGCGACTTAAGATTTTCAAGTGCTTACTTGAAACTAACATAGCTTCTAGTGTGACGCCAAGTAATTACTCCAGAATACTAGGAAATTGCAAAAATGGACGAAAATCATCCAATTTAGTCAGTTTCTTGATTGATCAACAAAGGTTTGCGCATTGCATCTTGCTCAATTTCAAGTTCAAAGAAAACACAGGCCAACGATGACAGCACAATGACCCTGAAGCCTGATTTTCAGACGTCCAAGTTCGATCGTGGGCCGTTCGCATCCCTCCCACTCTCTTCGGGAGAAGGAGGGAAGCGAAGGGGCCACGATCGACCTCGGATGTCTGCCGAGAATCAGGCTATGACCCTGAATAAGGATTCCGACATCCACTGTGAAATAACGATATGGACATGCATGACTTGTTAAATATTCATGAGAGTTTAGTGACGCAGTCTTTAGTTTCCGTGTTGACTGCAAAGTTGCTTTGTCAACATGGCGGAAAACTCAGCAAAAGCAGCTAAAATGGCGCGGTTTTTGGCCATTACTCAAATCCTTACTGGATTTTTACTGCTATGTTTTGGCATTGCCGATCGACTTGTCCCCGGAGGGATAACTGGCTACGGGTATTTTGGAGTTTGGATTGGAATATGGGTAAATAAGCAATTAAGTCGTTTATAAAGAGAATTGGTTGTCTCCATCTTGATACCTCTTACTGAGAAAAAAAGCAAAAACAAAATTAAACACCACACCAAAACAAAAATTTTCCCGAATTCGTTCGCTCCTATTCCACATATGTGGCATCACTCTGCTTTGGGACCGACATTCAAAAAAATCAGTCAGTTTGCAGAAGCCGAAGACGCGTTTCAGGGATTTGATTTTAATTAGCTTTGCTCAAAGTGTGGCAAATTGCTTTTAAAGTAGACTTAATAATGCATAAACCATTCATTGTTATCTCTTCTGTCACAGATGTGTATCACAGGGGCTGTAGGAATCCCCGGAAGTAGCAGAGAAATAACAAATGCCCGCAATGCTTTTGTAAGTAAGACGTTACTTGGCTTTATTGTAGCCCAACGGCCTTAATGTGACGTTGACAATTCCCTTTAACTTACAGCTTCTTCGTGGAATTTTGATTATTTTTTTTATTTACAAATATATTTTTTCAGGCTGGCGTTTTCATGGGTTTCTCCATTACATCCGCCGTGTTTGGTGGGATAATCATTGTATTTTACAGCGTTACCTTATCTCTGATTACCTCGAGTGACGCGGATTCGTATTATGACGACTACGAGTCCTACAAGAGGTACCATCAAGGAAAGGTGGTTATTCTCGCCTTCATGCTCTTTCTGGGTATGACTACGTTTGTAATTGGAATCTGGGCAGCGATATGCATTTGTTTGCTGAAACCCTGTTGCCAGCAACCGCAGGTAAAGTAGCCATAACTCGTCCCAAGTGAGAGGCGAATTTTTAAGGCAGTCTTGGATTCTGGATTCATTGTCTAAGGAACTTGGATTACAGACTCCAATCGTTATCGGGATTCCAGAATCCTACAGTTGAATTCCAAGGATTCCATATTTCACAAGCAGAAATTTTCCGGATTCCGAAATCCAGTCGACAAACTTTTCAAGCTCATACATCTCGCCTTTCTACATGTTCTAAAGCTGTACCACTTCGTGCTGGCCTGCAAAGCAAATCAAAATGAAGTATCACTCGAGCCGATGGGAGTCAGCGTTGTCAAAACCTTGAAATGTTGTTGTGAGTAACAGTCGAACCTCTATGTGCAACCACCTCCCATAAGCGACCACCTATCCAAAACACCAAAATTTTCCTAGTCAAACCCTTACAGTTGGAACCAATAGTAAACGACCACCTCCTCCAACCGACCGCGACCAGTTTTCGGGGCTAATGGTTTCATAATTTTCCGTGATTTTAACCTTTTGCAAGCGACCACCTCACGCTTGCAAAAAAAGATCGTGGGATTTCTTTTGTTTTGATTTAAAAAAAGAGCCTTATATTTCACAAATTTTGTTAAAGTTATGATTAATTGGTAACAGAACTTCGTGTCGTCCAATTCGGTCTGTAATCATACTCGTGATTAAACAAATCGGACTCCCGCTACGCGGTCGTCCGATTTTGTAACACTCGTATGATTACAGCCCGAATTGGACTCCACTCAGTCCTGTTACCATTACTTAAATAAAATTTCAAAAGTATAGGTATGTTAAGAGAAAGAGAGAGTAACGATATAATAATATAAAGGAGAAGCCATTCACATGATTTTGGATACTAAAGGACGTATTTGAAATACCTAAGTTCCGAAACCGAAAGCCGGTAATGGAATTTATAGTACTGCTCATCTCCTTTCTGGAGGTCCATTTATTTCTTTTTGTAGTCCACTCTTGACCTCTAAAGAAAATGAGTGAATCATCTACCTCTGTAAAGTTTCCGGTAAACTTACAGGAATTTGCATATTTTAATCGCTAACAGGGAGAGCAGCGCATGTGCAGTAACAACCCATCGGATGGATACCTCACACCCCAGCTTAATGAAGGTGTTCCTGTGGCTGCTCCGATGCAACCAGGTAGCGATGGAACTGCACCACGGGGTTACCAGCAACCGGTGGTCATAGTGCCTGTTTCTGGTGCTTCACCAGGTCAGCATGTGATTGTCCAAGCTGCCTCGTCTGAAGGGATGGCAACGAGCACCCCACAAGAGCAGTTTCAATCTCATCTCGTGCGCATTAGTCCATCTAACGCAATGTCAAGTACAGATTCCTCCCCTCAGGAGAGTGAAATTCCCCGTTCGTTCAGGCATGGTGGTTACGCACTACTGAAAAACGAGGAGGTAGGTGTGGCTTTCTGTGTAGAAGGGAGAGGAATTCCAATCGAAAGGTTTCCGATCATGTTTAGTTTTGGGAACAAGGACCAACGTTACAAAACAGAAGGACCTAATCCCAGTAGAGGATCTAGTCAGTCATAAATTCAACGTCAACGGAAAAAAGCAAGGCTGATTTTACATTTCAAATTTCTTTTATAAAACGACTTCCACGGTTTTTGTTTTCATACACTTTCATCGTTCACTTTTATTTTGACACTCATAGTTATTATCATATTGTACGCTATCTATAAATTTTAATTATAACGTCTTATATAATTAGCTTGACCAGGTCATTTGTATGTAAGACCCCAAGAAAGAAAGGTCGTGCCTTTCGAAATATTGATATACAAAATATATATATATATATTCCCGACTTGCTTCTTTCCGTTGATATTTCCGATCACACTTCGAGAGCATGATGTGTGAGAGGACATTCATACGCTATATTACTTAAATTCATAATTATTATCATATATTATTATTATTATCATCATCATCATCATCAACATTATTATTAAAAATCATTATCATTATCATTATCGTTATCATTTTTATTATTATTTTTTTTCTATCAAAGCTAGACGCAAATTAGGGTAAACTATATATTTATATGTTTAAAATACTTGTTAACAGAAATATGAACTGTTTTCAAGGCGTTCATTTATACAATATGATCGTTTACATGTATCAAAAAAGAAATCAGCCGATTTAAGGTGCTAGGTCCAGTATTTTCAAAGACTGTGACTATTTTCGTTAACCTCGAGCTTTAAAGTACAAATTTTCAAAGAAACACCTTTTATTGACAAAATCATCGCCATGCCGTATTAAACGATGAAGATCATTCGTGAGTATTACAGGATCATGACTACCCCTTCATAAGAATAGAGGCAAAATTGAAGAAAAGGCAAGCCACCGTCTTTGAATACAACAAACCGTGCCTATCCTCTTCAGTTTGCAAATTGTGTTTCTTTGTTTCTAGAGCTTTTATTAGTTAATTTGATATTTCAGCCAGTTCGGCGATTGTTAACTTTCGTAAGAGCTGAAACTGCATCAAAAGGCGTGACCTAGCTGTCTTGCGATTCCAATTTGTTGTACCCTGCGAGCAAAGATCTCGCAAGGCTTTTAGCGTTTACGAAGTCGTTCGCGTCGCTTGTCAGTAGCGTAACTGGTTTGTTTACAAACGACGCGAACCACCTTGTAAACGATAAAAGTCATGCACGAGAGAAACCTCTGCTAGCTCCTGCTTGCAGGGTAAATCAGTGTTTGGGAACATTTCTTGGCAGTCTGGGATATTTTGTACTGCCAGGTTTCGTGTAAATGCTTTTGAGAGTGAAATTTCCGTTAGCCCTTTAAAAGCAGTGATTGACTGTTTTGTAAAGTCGAACCCACATATACATTTATTAGGTAAAGTACGATCACCGGTTATGTGCCATCCAAGGCAATGTTTGTGACAACAAGCACAGCTCGTCACAAACGGACGTAAAGTTTAAGCAAAACAAAATGTATGTTATCCGCCCATTATCATTAAGTGTATCTAATGCTTGTTCTTTCCTTTTCTCTATAGAATCAAGTGGATGTGTAGACTTGACAGGCGTATTTTCAATTAAAAGTAGTAAACGTGTGTTAGTGTCACTTCAAACGGAAAACCAGCACAACGGAATATCATTCATGAACGATTGAAAGGTCAAAAACTCAGTTATAGTCATTCGTTGCATTTGTGCCAATATGAAGCTTAATATCTAGATTTAGCCAGGGCTAAAAGCGAAGCTCCCGATAATATTTATAGTTTGCTCAAACAAAATATATAATTGCGTATTGCTAAGCGCGGTGAAGGACGTGCAGCACACTTTTTTTTTTTGTACATTTCTTTGCCGTTGATTTGCACGTCGACTACAACGTGCGGTGAAACTACCAGAAACTTCCTGGTTACTCGTTTTATAGAGGAAATGTCGTACGTGTTCTTGTTCATTTTTTTTTTCACTGCCTCTCATTTTCATCTAATTGGTGGCCGCTAGCATTCTTATTCTCCCACCGCCGCTACAAAATAGTTTTCATGTTGTTCTTCCAACAAAAAAATGTCTCCTTTGTCTTTTATCTCCCACTCTAAATCTAGCTGTATGTCGCTAATTCTCATTTAGCTTCGCCGGCCAGTCGTTTCTCTGACTCCCTCTTTCTATGTATTCCAAATTTGTGGACATGACAATTAATCTTAGAGTAATACTTTAGACAAATCGGATACAGAAACAATTTCCGCTTTCCGTTTTCGTTTTTATTGACTATTTAGTTGTCTCTACTTCGCAGTTGCATGCGATTTCCCGCCAAAATAACCTCCAGTTGCCATACCTGTATGATGGTTGAGTTATTTTACATTGGTATGCCTGTGGTGCGGACGACGATCGGTCGGGCGGGCGGGCGTACGGTCACGTGACTACCAAAATTTATCGGATGCATAGGTTACCAAATTTTCTTACTCATGGTGCTCGGCTTCGCGCGCGCTCGAGCTCCACCATTAAACATTTGCATATTTTTGGGTGTGTTATAAGGTTCAACAAAATGAAAATAGTTAGAAACTCTTTGAAAAAAGAAAAACATTCATAATTCATCATCATTTGTAGTTTTTGATTTAGAAAAATATGATAAAGTCTACAAATCTTTTATGACAGAGAAGATGTTGTCAATTCATTACCGGTGCTTCTTTAATGTCCCCTTGCCATGAACACTTTCTTGCCAGGTTATCTTTGTTAAAATCATGAGTGAGTCGTTTTTCTTATCTTTCACAAGTGAGGGGCAGCTAATCAGTATGAAATGATCATGGGTAAAATCGTCAATAAACCTTTTTACCGATACAGCGGCCATATTGAATTTATTCGATTTAAGGAGTATTATGGGATGCCCAGGGGGCATGAGCACGATCCGATATACTCGCATCAGTATTTACGCGCGCTTTTCGGGCCAATTTTTCTTTACGTTTTCCTAGAAAAAGATTATAATGGGAAAAAAAAAGATCGTTGTGCCGGGTTTAGGTGTAATAATGATCGCCTTTTTCTCGAGAAATATACAGTGAAGTTCTCTTTTTTCCCGAAAAGCGCGCGTAAATAATCAGCGAGTGCCTTCACGGCATCCCATAACTGACTCCTTAAATCTAATAAATTCAATATGGCCGCCGTATCGGTTTAAAGGTTTACTCGCCACTTTTAGAAAAGAGAAGGAAACTGGACCGAGTTGACTTTCGCAAAGACTTCTGGGAGCGTTCTGGGGACACGCCGGTCAGCTATTGGCCAATTTGTTTACTCTGCATGCCCCCAATAACAGTCGCAGAATTCTTTGCGTAAGTTAACTCGGCCCAGTTTCCTTTTCGTTTCTAAAGTGGCGGATTGCTGAGACATGATGCAAAACGAACAATGAGAGCCCAAGTGTACAATGCAAGTGTCCCTTGGCCTTCTCTCAAGCCGCGTTGCCTACGCTAAGTCTGGGAAAGGCTGGACGACTCTCTCTCTCGGTGACGTCACGGCTCACGGTAGATTCCAGGTTTCACTTAGTCGAACGCATATTGTACCTTGGGTACCCGGGGGGGATGTTATCCAACAAAGTTTTACACGGGGAGGCTCCGCACCAGGGTCAAGCCGCTTACCCTTTTTATATCCAACTGACAGAAAATGTACCCCTTTCGCATACCTAATTTAGAATGTGTATCCCTTTTAACTGTAAATGCACTGTCTTAAAATATGAATCGCTAGACTTTTCACAGCCATAATATTAATCTGCCAGCCCTTTTGGGCCACTTATTCTGTCGTTTCTTTAAATTCAAGAATTCACTTTTTTGATTTACGCAAAAGACACCCAAAATCCTTAACTTCTAATTCACGATCCCAATGGAATCTTTTTAAAATTCTCAGACACGAATCATTAGCTGGGTTCGCAACGTCGTGGAATCGAATGAAATGAAGAATCCCAAAACGATATTTTAGCTTGACATCGCCGGTTTCCCATTGGCAAGTATAGTACGTGATGTAGTTCATGATTTCAAGTCTTTGAAAGAAGTTCCACATCTCTTGTGGATGTTATGACGTACACTAACAATTTCTGTGTCTTACCGCAAAGACCCAAGTCAACATGGAGGAAAACTCGTTAAACTTCGCTAAAATGGCGAGGCTTCTTGCATTTATTCATATCATAACTGGGGTGTTATTGCTCGTTTTTGGCATCGCCGACAAACTTGTACAGTACAAACGACAGCAAGAGTCTAGGGTGGATTGTCACGGAATTTGGACCGGGATATGGGTGAGCAATATATTTCCTTAGTTATGAACTCCTGACGAAACTACGTATTCGAGAAGCATCAAAGAAGAACAATATTTCGTACCGTAAAACACGCAAATGTGTCGCGTGTTGGTTTAGATTGGCCGTTTTCACGCTAGAGATGGACTGTTCGTCTGAGACGGGTTATCCTTTGAGTAATTTGCATCAGACAGATAATACGTCTTATTTTGAAAATGGAACAGTTCTAATTTTGGATAAACAATATTAAACGGTCGGAATTAATCCATCTGTTTATCTGTCAAATTTGACGGATTTTGAAGACGATTATCCGTCTCAGACGGATAATCCGTCCCTAGCGATTGATTTTGGCTGATTTATAGACTAATCTTTGCTGGCATAATTGTATACATTTTTTTTTTCAATAGAGCACCTCTCAAAACTTTCATAGAAAAGGTATCACAAAGGGAATTCTAATACCAATCCAATAACTTACTGAAACTTGTTAAAAAGCATCAAGTAAAAAGTCTCTTGATTATTTAACTGTTTACATGCAATAAGCAAGGAAATACCAGGTATCCGAAAATGCAAAATTATCAGTTAACAAGGTGTGTATAGAGTCCCTACATCAGTTTGTAGATGTTTGCTATACTTCGAAGAATAATTTGATATATCAGACTGGTTTTGTTTTTTTTTTTTTTGAGAAGAGATCATTGCGCTGTCTATTCAGAAGCTAATAAATAAATAACAAGGATAAGATCCCGTGATTTTTTCTTTATTTTGTGGTCATTATTTTTTCAAGGCTTGAATTCTCACTAGCGTTTGTGAGTTTGTGATGATATTTAAACTCATTGCTTTGTTGTGCAAAAGCGACAATTTTATTTCACAGCTCTGCATCACAGGATGTCTGGGAGTACCGGCAAGTGGCAGGAAAAGGAAAACCTTCCGCAATGCTTTCGTAAGTATTATAACTAGTGTCAGGAATCGTCGCATCTAACGTTATCCAAGGCAATATTTAGAATATTGGGATTTTGGATTTCTCAATGTGGATTACGGATTCCTTGTCATTCGGGAACTTGGATTCCGGATTCCAATCGTTACCGGGTTTGCGTATTCCTTGAGCTGTATCCCATATTCTGGATTCCACAAGCAAAATTTCCCAGGTTCCGGAATCCTGATTTTCTTACATGGAGCGAAAGGAATCAGGTCTGATTCTTGGTTTTGGTCAGTCGAGGTTTGTTGCGATAAGGTGATAGTTTAGTCATTAGGACAGCTTTTGTCACAACAACGTAAAAAGAGAAAATATTTGAAAGAAAATGTGTCAAGTGAGAAAAAAAGTTTAGCTTATGTATTGTTATTGTCAAGAGCCATAATAGGACCATTATGGCCCTTATATTGTACGCGATTTTCGTGGTTGCTATAAAGCTCTAAGTTGACGTTTTTTGTTGTTCTGGTTGCCTTTTTCCGTATTAAAACTCGTGTATAATCTGCTTTTTCCAACTTGGCTAGTATCTGCCGTATTATGGTGTCCACTGTGAATGTCTAGGCTATACATTAGACAAATGAAGCCCTCCAAGGGTTAGAGGATTAGAGCATATCCCCCTCCGTTAACCCCAACCCCCCTCCCCCACCCCCTTAGAAGGCCTGAAATCTGGGCCCCTTTATCCTGTTTCCTAAATGGTAAAGAAAGGTATAAGTTTGCTTGTCTAATAAGGGTTGTAAGAGTTAACCAAGAGTTGAATGATGTGTTAACGAGTTTCTTTTTGTTTCTCTTTTTTTCAGTTTCTTTCGTGTACAAACAATCGACCAACCACCGCAATCGTTACTCCTTGTTTGCATATCCCCTTATATTTTTCAGGCTTGTGTTTACATGCTATTTTCCATCATAGCCGCTGCGCTTGGTGGAATAATCGCCATAATTTACAGCGTGAAAATCTATTTCATTACCAGTTTCGGATTGCAAAATAGCCACAACCATCATGCAAAGATGGCAATTATCGTAATCATGCTTATCTTGGGCATTGCTACGTTTTGGTTGAGCATCTGCACTGCAGTTTGCACATGTTTGTTGAAGCCTTGCAGCAGACATCTGAGGGTAAGTTAAGCCCCTTTCTTATAAATCTCCCTCCCCTCCCTCCTCCTAAGTTATATACCCCCTTTCATATATAAGAATGCTGTTTTTCTCGGCCCAGACTGAATATTCTTATTTTCCTGCCGATTTTAGGCTGAAAATATTCTTGTTAAAGCTTAATAAACATTTACTAAGCTTAAGTGTCAGATGTACCGTTTATCAAACTGTTATTAGCAGTGAAAACCTGAGTTTACCTTACTGCACTTTTTTTTGCTCTTGTTGGCTAGTTTTGCCGTTTAGAGAAAGGAAATCAATAATTATCAGTTTAGTTTAAAACACATAATTGCGTTTTATTAACAAATGTCAATACACAAAATTATACCCTTTTCAAAAGCTCAGCCTTGTGTTTATTCTTAAAATTTCGCAAATTCAGTTTCAATATCCTTATAAAATATATTCTTACAGAAAAAAAAAAGAAAGAGAGAGTGTGGGGCCTCTAAAGTAACTGTAAGCGCAAAAATCGATCCCATTATACCCCGCAGATATACGGTCCCCCCTTAAATCTATTTATTAGGACACTTTGATGCCATTACACAACGTGTTTTGATCGGCACTGCTATGGCTTGTTTTACAGGGACGGCAGCGACCCTATTATAACCCAGATAATGGACATGTTATGATGCAACTACCTGGAGGTGTTCCTGTGGCCATTCCAATGCAAGCAATTGGCGGTGGGGATGCAGCACAGGCTTCCCACCAATCGATGGTGCTACTGCTTCCTTCTGATGCCTTATGGGGTTAGCATGAAATTGTTTAAGAAGTCTTTTCAGAAGGGTTGGAGAATATTTTCCCCACCTAATGCAGAGCCAAGCAAAAGATTTCTTACACTCACAGAGACTCGTTGGTTTGAGCATGGAGGCTACGCACCTCTACAAAACGAATACACAAGATCAGCAGCGAGTTGCGGATAGTTAATGTGAAGCTAAAGGTTGGGCGAAATAGAGCATCGTTTTCTCCGTAGAAATCGAGAGGCTTGTCGAAGAAACACTAATTTCAAGCAGTAAAATCAAGCACTAAGACGATAACTTTGCGACAGTTGAATAATGTTTTACCTCAAATTTAGAGTTCTGACACAGTTTACTTGTAGTGAGACTTGCATTTTTTGGCGGAGCACATCAACAGCGATACAATTGCAACTATGTACTAACGTGCATCTAACATAAGCTTCTGAATCAGTTTTTTCCTAACTTCCTTAGCACCAGGTTTAATTGTACAGAAAATGCTACATTTAAGACAATCCTTAGATATGGTTTTACCTATTCATTTAGTTTGACATTGCTCTTAGAAATCACGCACTGCGCGCGCAACCCTCAGTCCATAAGCAATTATGTAATAATACTAATTTTTACTATAGTTGTTTTGAAGGATATAACGACAAACACACCATCGCACAGAACACAGTTTAACATTGCTATTGGAAATCATACATTGTGCGCGCAACATAACTGACTAATCTGCAGGTTGCGCTGATTTCTAAAGTTTACTGTAGGCCCTCAGCCAATGAGATATAATATTGTGCGAAACTTTCTAGCAGATAAGGCTAGTTAGTAATTATCAGTAGTTTGCGCTGATTTCCCAAATTAACTGTAAGCACTTAGCCAACGAAGAAGACAGATAGTACAATGTATAATAAATGGTGAAATTGTTCATGCTCACACACAATTCTTACTTTTTACGTATGCGGGAGACCATGTTCTTTTGACCTCCATGTTAAATATTCATTTTAAAGTTTTTTCTTTATCACTTGAGTCTTAGATCTAGTATCGTATCGTAAATACATCGTATTGATCGTGTGTTGTTAAATTAATTGTAGCCGACATCGTGTAAAGATGAGGACATATTGTAATTAATATCAAAGTCAATGTAATGACACACTTTACATCGACCACTCAAATATAAAATTTCAGATTTTTTGCTTCAATTGTTTTCTCTGTAAAGGGTATGTTTCCTCAGTTAGGTGGATTTGCTTGCGGCGAGAGAAACAAGAAATCGGAAAAAGAGCTTCTTTAGCGTGACATCAATGTCACACTGATTTACTTCTTTGAAAAGCCGTTTTCGGATAAAAGAATCAGGTTTGTATTTTCACTTAAAGTTTTGGATTCCCTCAAAGACACTCACCATCACCTTGAAACGTTATACCATGCATGAAAGCTACAAGAATTTGCCTGGTTCAGCACTAAGGAGGAAACGTGGCAGACCTCTCGTTTTCACAGCCAGAAATTCCGCTTAATGACGCAGAATATAATTTCTGAGGCTTGTCAACATGGCAGATAACTCAGCAAGTTTTGCTAAAATAGCGAGGTTTGTTGCCATTTTTCAAATCACTACTGGGGTTTTACTTTTCTTTTTTGGTATTGCCGATCGAAGTGCACGCTTTAAAACGGAAGTTGGACCTGGCAGCGTCTGCTACGGGATTTGGATCGGGATATGGGTAAGCAAGATTTTACTAAAACATTGAAAGAAATACGTTTGTCACTGTTAAAGGTGCAAATAAGAATTAGATGTGTATATAAAAAGACATCATGATTTTAAATAAATAAATGACACCAATAACTGAAAGACCTGGTAAGCTTTTAAAAAATCGGGTAGCATAGAGTGTGCAATTAATATTCCATGTATTACTCGGCAATTTAAGTAAATATCAGTCCTCAGAAAATGCCATATTTCGTAGTTGCAAAAGTCGTGTTCGATGAGTCCGTACATTCCTTAAAAAATTTTCGAGTATTAATGTTTTAACATTGCAATAAGAAGATTTGGTAGTGGATGACAGGGTTGTTATATTCATGCCATACCAGTACCAGATTTTTTGTCACTATAATATTCGGAAACAACATTATCAATATTAGCATGATGAGAGGACTTTTTTTTACCTCGTCGGAAGCTGAGTAACTGAATAGATACTGAATCATTTGGAACGCTAAAGAATACTATAGATGAAATTGACATACGTTAATATGCAGTTTAATGGAAAAGTTTTAGAAAAGTAATAAATTTGCAGAGGCAGCAGAGAGATGTTCAGCCTCAAACGAGCGAAATGAAGACCGTTGATTCAAAATTGAACTCACTCAAAATTGAAACGCAAACAATCTTACCAATGTAAAATTCCGTATCTGGAAAATAATGAATGCGGTAGATTTATCGACACTCTTCTCGAGCAATTTCACATCTTGTACGGTTACTAACTGTAATACGAAAACTACTTTGGGACTGAAGCGGCTTCCTGAAGGCAAGTACACACGGACACGCCAGAATAGCACATAAACCAATAACAGCAGACCCAGTGCAAAATTATAAGGTTTGATGGATCACAATAGTTCACTCAAACTCTTTCTCTCTTTATCTGCATCAAGCGAAAAGAAAAATCTGCAAGTGTTCTAGTCACTGGAGCGATAAATGATAATAATTTTGAAAAATAATTTCCCTGACAGCAGGTATTCGGCGGGAAAGAAGGCCCATGCTAGCAAGGAAAATGGGATTGTTTTGCCTTAGGTCTCCGTTTCTTTTCTTACAGCTGTGCATCACTGGACGTCTAGGAATAAGTGGTAGTGAAAGAGAAAGGACTACTTGTCGAAATGTGTTTGTAAGTCAAAGGCCCAAAAGGCCAAAGCTTATTCCGGATTTCTTAGCTCGAAGCATGCCTAGGAGTATTGCTACGCGCCACCCTCCCTGGACGGGATGCTAGTCCATTACAGGATTAACCCCCCCCCCCCCCCCTCCCCCTCCCCCCAGCACTATGTCGCCGTACCCATTGATACACCTGGGTAAAGAGAGAAAAAGTGGGGTAAAGTTCCCTGCTTTTAGGAAACAACTCGACGGGCGAGGCTTGAACCCCGGACCTTCCCAGAGTTCGAGATGTTAATCAATTGGCCACACACGGGGATCAGCTTGCCGTTTCATATTTTCTACAAGTGAACGTTGCAAGTTCTAAAGAACGGAACACACACCTCTAAGGGTCCCCAGTAGGGTCCCCCTTCCCGTTATCACGATCCAAATTTTCCCCCAATAGCTATTTTCGGAATCATTCCGAAAATATATCCCATGCATATTTTCAATCTGGCATCTCTCACACCCCTCAACCTTAGGAATCAATGGACCTGTTGTTATCCAAAAAAAACATTAAGTACTTAAGTCGAGTAGCACTCTGATTAGAGAATTCACTAAGACTTACTGTAAACGACCTCTAGCTTCCACATACATTAAAAATGAAAGACACGCCTTCTTAGCTTCCTTTTGGGGATATATGAACGAGCAGCCTGTGCGATCACTAATGTCATGTTTGTGTTACTGTATTTTTCAGGCTGCTGTTTTTATGGGTTTCTCTATCACTTCTGCTTTGCTAGGGGGATTAATCATTTTGAGCTACAGCTTCTGGATTGACTTAATTACCAG
>BOPM01000284.1:188519-207808 GCA_022179025.1 Porites australiensis
ATTTTTAAAAACAGTTTGCCGGTGAAATATGTATTCTAAGAAGCATTACAAAACTTTTTTCAGACATATTAGAAACAGGGACTTAATTAAATAGCCCAATTTAGCCAGGTTGTTTATCATGTCATATATGCACACTTCTGCCAATCAGTGTTACGTGTATATAGATACATTCTTTGAAAACGGAATTATCCACACTGATAATCTCTATTTAACGGCCTAGCGTCTTACTTGTATCTTTGCTTATATTACATTCGTTTACATGGAAAATTAGAAAATGTCCCGTCTCCATAGAAATAAATATAAAAATATAAATCTGACTCCGATTAACGTGAATGTTGCCGTCGCGAAGGTCAACTGTGGGTCATTAACAAGGCTTTGGCAAATAATTGATCTGCTCGCCACTATCAGGATATTTTTTGCTCTCAACCTCGTCCAATAACTGTTTGATCATTCGGTCACCGAATTTGTTCACAGTTTTATCAAATATCTGCCATTTTGCTATTTTCACGCAGGAGCGTTAGCATGCATGAAAAAAGCGTGGTTTCATTTACGCATGAGCTGAATGTTTTGCACTTGGACGGCATTGCGCAAGAGAGGACCATTACTTGTTAGCAGTTATTTGCACGTTACGTGGAAAACTCTCGGCCAATGAAAAGGAAGAAAAATTTACATGGAATGATAATTTGTTTAGTTAGCTTTCTACCACATCGGAAATAGCTGTTTCGTGGAAAGGATATTTTACCGTTTACTTATTGACGTTAAATTGAACGGTGTAAACAATAATCGCTTACCAAGTCTGCTTAAAATCAGTTATTGTTTAACGATATCCAAGCAAAACAGAGGCAATCAGCAGGACGGTTTCTGACTGGCACGTATGAATCTTGCTACGCATTTTGACCGGTCAATCGGCCAATCAAAAAGAGGCAATCAGCGAGACGGTTTGTGGCTGGCACATGAGAATCTTGCTACGCATTTTGACCGTTCAAAAACTGTCGGATTTTAATTTTCTTGGAGGGTTAGCTTCGGGCCTTTTGGACGGATTTTCGATCGGAAGGTACGAGAAGAAGCGTGAATCTTTCGATATTTTTCCTGCGAAGCTTGAAAGGGGAGCAATGCGATTTTCTGGGGAAAAATGACTCTGGCGAACTCTGGGTGTCAGAGACTTTTTAATCACGGTTTCCGTTTCTGTCAAGTCTTCCAATATATCGCTATGGCTCAAGCAAACGGTAAATCCAATACATTTACCATAAAAAAACAATCGGTTACAACAAAGAATGTGTGGGTTCCCTGTGCTCAGACTGTATTAAGTAGCCATTTTTTTTGTATTCAGGTAACATAGAGCGCGAGCGGAGCCCCATAGTTAAAAAGATTGGTTGTCTATCCATCCGAGAAATTCTGGTAGTTACCTGACCGTACGTCCGCTCGACCGTCTGTCGGCACCACAGGGAAACCAAAGTATAATCTTACATTTTTTTAGCTAGTGAGCCTGCAATCTGATATTGTATATTCATGTTGTTAATATTACATTACTATATGGCGGGCTCAGGTGTGGACTGATCGAGGTGACGTGTTTCCTCAAGTTATCTGCTGACAAGTTACTAGCTTTTAGCTGATCGCAGGCTCAAATCTTAGTGGATTTCTTTTCGATGGTTACGAGTTTACCGTTTTGAAGTAAATTATAAATTTATTAACGAGAGCTTCGCTTTTAGCCTTGGGCAAATCTACATATTAATTTTGATTTTTTTTGGAAAACGCTGGTGTACCAGCTGGTATAAGGATCCAAATCAATGTTGTACGTCTTGTCTTGTCTCGATTTTTTAACAGATGATACTCACTGGAGTCATTGGTATTATTGCCAGTTTTAACAGAGCACCCGCTGGCCAGATGAGACCTTCTGTAAGTATCAATGAAATCGTGAAATCGGGCCCCTTAATATTCCAAAAAATTTCATTAAATCGCTTCCTTCTAGAAGATTAGCAGTAAGACGTTGCACGTTTCTGGAAAACTGCTCACTTACCCCTCCCCAAAGCCAACATTTTGCCCCAAGTGAGAAGTAAGTGTTAATGCAATACAAAACTGTCAGTTATTGATCATGCAACCCATAGCTTTTGCTGGAGATTAGCGTTACAGACAAGATTAAGTTACAAAGTCAGACAAGCTTGTTAACCTGTTTATTATCGCACTCATGGGACCTGGGTCCCACAGAAAGTGATCCATGACTGTCCGCAGGATTCAACGCATGCGCATAACTAGCTAGGTTACTCAAGATGGCGTCAGCGTGCTGAGTTTGTTATATAGTAGTCAGACAAATCTAAAGTTATTGTAAAAAGCAGAAGCAAAATTTCTACAAAATTGTTTATGCAACAATAAGCATAATGTGCAAAAACTATCATAATAATTGGCATAATTTTAGAAGAAATGCGAGCACTGCTAGTAGCATATTATTCTACTTTTGCGAACACAATCTGTCTATCACCTTTCTTCATTTCTGAGCGACAAGTTAAAGTGGGCTTAAAAACGAGGTCTTCACTAGGGATTGGGGAAGTTAAGAGGAGATTTTTAAGGAAGCAGTGGGGAGAGGCAGGGGCGTTGCCAGGATTTTTCAAAAGGAGGGGGGGGGGGGGTCACAGAGGCTACACCATCCGGGGATCTCCGACTATATATGGTTAATAACGCTGCTCTCCCTCGTGTATCAGCGGGCTCAGTCGTGTTATCGCGGCATGACGGCCCATATTAACTAAAGACAAGAGCCGTTGACGAAAATACTTTACAACAAAACAAATTTTAAAAAGGTGGGACTTTCAATAATGGCTTTTACGGCCAAGATATTGTCATGGCGTTTTTGCCACCTGAATATTGTAGGTTGTTTGCTCAAAAGAAGGCCTACCAAGGGGGGGGTCACAGGCACCCCAGGACCTCCCCGAGCTACGCCCCTGGGGAGAGGAGAAGAGAGGAAAGAGGCCTGATACAAATTCATTCGCTTCTTTCTCCTCCTCCCCAAGCTAATTTCAAAGTAAATGGTCGGACCTCCAGCTTGTAGTAAAATTCGGCAAGTGAAGTAAATGTTTAATTATTAAGCGCCTCTCTTCAAATAAGCCTCCTTGTCCCTCCATAACCCTCATCCTACCTACCGAATCTTTGGTTTACAGTACGTTTTTCGTTAATGAATATATCATAACAGTTCAGGTCTGACAGTTACATTCACTCGGAATGACCCCGCCATTAAGGACTTCGCTCGTTCGCCTTAAAGACGTGGCTTCTCGGACAAGAGAAATTTGTCCTGCCATAATTTTAGTTCTTTGGAAGTCACTTTAAGCGTGTCTCTGTTGGTTTGTTTTAATTTCAGGTTCTTGCCTTCATTGCCTTTTCGATCTTCTCCACTACACTGTGTTTGGAAATCGTTGGCTATTACATCTACACCTTCGCTGCCTCTTGGGATGTTTATCGGAGTTCCCGTTCATACCTGGTCATTGCCTTCGCTACATATATCTTGGCCATAGTTGAGGTTATCCTTGGAGTCTTTGCAGCGATCTTTGGTTTCCTCTTTATTGACCACGTACGTAAACAGTAGCATAATCTCTTCTGAGTCATAAATAAATTTTTCATTGTGTACTGAGAACCTCACAGAGATTACCTTGTAGCCTTATGCAAACATTTCGCCATAATTTAGACGTTTTCATCCCATTTTTGCCGGAACACATACATGTATTTCACTCGTACCTCGAAGCTACTGTTTTTCATTCAATTAATTGTGGTTAAACTGGAACAAAACAACGATAAACAAATCAACGGAAATTTTAGACCAAAGAAGCATGGAAGAAGGGTTGTCATTGTAACTGAAGATGCTTTGTGGAAATGAATTGCATCACACTCAATACACTTAACGCGCTGAGTGAGTTGAATTTCTAAATACTCCTTTATAAAGCTTTTCATATCCAGCCTCATCTGGAGTCATTTTGATTTGAGTTACACTTTTGTTATGTCGGCTTTGCGGCTAAGCCAACGACTGCAAACACGTGTTCAGCCCAAAGTTAAAACGTTACATGCTGCTGGACGTATGTTTCTCTAGTCTTCGTTTTGGCCTCAAAAAATATCAATCGGGTTGTTAATCTGTCCAGAATCTGGTTGGGAGCTCTGATAACTGATACGTTAATATTGACAAATATGTATCTTTTCAGAGAATAACAAGTCAGTAATGGCATGCAATAAACAATAAGTATTACGTTGTGTCTTATTGAATAGCAGACTATAGACCACAAAGATAAAGTGTCGACCCACTGAATCTGCTTCCTAGAAAAATCTTATTCGCTTTACAAGAGTTGACGAACTGGGGCGTGAGTCTGCAGTAGAATTCATAATTTTGCGACAATCGACCACGAGAAAAACTGAATACACGAACAAATGTACATTTAGGGGTGCTGACCAATTGATAGGACAACTCTTCTTCCAAAGGATAATTTTAATCGATTTACAAAGTCATGACTAAACTTGGTCCCGGTTCCAGGGCGGGCCAGTACCGAATAAAACCCTCCATTTGATGAGATTCAGACAACAACTCTTTTCCTCATTTCACGAAAATAGATAAGTAGGCCTAGGCAGAACCAGGTTGACGTTGAGCCGTATGAGAACAACCAGCAACTGATGGATCAGGTATGGCATTTTAATAGTTATTTCGTGCTTTCACACCCAAGCCTTGGACAAGGCTCCTTAGTAGGAGAAATAGGGCGACTAACGGCGTGAGCGCGAAGAAATTGGAGAATCGACTATTTTTTTATAAGACATGGAGCCCAATAATTGCAACGACCACTCTTTGATGGGAATAAAGGCAACTATCGGGGTTCATACAAAAATAAAATATCAAATAAGGGTCATAAATGTCTGACTATAATATTTTGATTTACAAAGTAATGACTAAACTTGATCCCGGTTCCAGGATGGCCAGTACCGAATAAAACCCTCCAATTGATGAGATTCAGACAAAAACTCTTATTTTCATTTCACGAAAATAGAGAGGTAGGCCTAGGCAGAACCAGGTTGCCTCAAGGCCTGATCATGAAGGGGAAGATTCATGGGATGAGAACAGCCAGCAACAGATGGATCAGGTATGGCATTTTAATAGTTGGAGTTCAGAAAGACTTTCGTGCTTTCACACCAGTCCTTCAACAATTAAGGCTCCCTAGTAGGGGAAAAAGGGCGACTAACGGCTTGAGAGCGAAGAAATTGGAGAATCGACTATTTTTTTTATTGGACATGGAGCCCAATAATTGCCACAACACACTCTTTGATGCGAATAAAGGCAACTATCGGGATTCATGCAAAAATAAAATATCAAATAAGGATCATAAATGTCTGTAATAAATATTTTGAGCAAAAATGTACGTTCCTCAGTGTTTTCAGTCGCATGGTCAGCAGCCATGCAAATCTATTGAATCAAAAGAAGGTTCTAGATAAGGATAAGGTTCAACTCCCACAGGAATCGTTTAGGACTGCACCAACATGACCGCTGTTTCGTAGTAATTGGCGGCCGTGAAGTCATGTGAAAACTCTCTACAAGCAAAGCTCGGTCATGTCAAGTAACAGCACGAAGAGTTTTTCCTTATAACAGCATAAATTTAAGATACGATAATAGGCCCTATCCCTACCACTTGTTGTCTAGAAAGAATCAAGATATGTGCGACCATGAAAAATGGCGCTGAAACTGACGTATATTTCGACTTGTTCGAATAATGGGAAAAACAGTCAGCTTTGTTGACATAGAATGCTCTGTAATAGACCAATTTCGATATATCAAAATTCATACAGTACTTGGCTTCGATGCTAAGGGGAATAAAATTAACAAACTGAAGAAATCATCTTAAAAATTACGAATGTGTTATAGAATTCTTTTCTTTTATTCCTGCTGGCCTCGTAACCAAGTATGACTTTCAACATATCGAAACTTGGTCTAGTACGCAAAAATCAGTTAATAAATGCAAATTTAAATAAAAAAAATTATCCTTGTACTTTGCAAGCTGACATTTTGTTTCTCTACGGTCAGTAGTTTTTTCAGGCAGGACGCCACGCTACGAAGGGAGAAAAATCTCTGCGAGCAACCATTTGCTTTTCCAATGAGCATCAAACCAACGCTAAATGCAATCATGCACTTCCTCTTGTTTTGGAGCAGCATTAGATTCAACATCGCTACGGCAACGAGAATGTAAAAAACACACACACACACACACTCACACACGTACACACACCAACAACAACAAAAACAGCAACAACAACAAAAGAAAACAAACCGAAAAAATTAGTTTAAAAAGCAAAACAACAATTTTGCTCGTGCATCACACATTTTTTGTACATTTTATGGCCGTTTTGCACGCCATGACTACGTCGTGGAAACGCCTAATTACGCGTTTTGGGCGAGCTTAGACAATCAAAGACGAAATTTGTTCTTCTAAACTTGGATATGGTCCCTAAGAATTCAGCTCTTAACCACCAGCTGGGTTCGCCTACATTTCACAAAGTAGGTGGGTACGAATAATCGTTATAAAGACTGAAGGAGCGCAATTAATCCGCAGCAGGATCCCGTTGAGGCCGCAGTTATAAGCATCAACAAATGCGCGCGACAGCCTTCAGGCTTGTTAAACGGGTTGTACCTGGTCAAAGTTAACTTATTCGTCACTGCCGCTGGACGGGGACTGGATCAAAGAAGCAAACGGTTGCTCGCAGTGGACCATTCTCTCTTTGCGAAGCCTAGGTCTGGCCTCGAGAAACCACTTCTCGCAGGGTAACATTTTGTTTTCTTATGTCACAATTATAGATGGATCCTCCCCATGGATATGTGGCTGGAATGAAAAAGGTTTACAGAAACACAGAAAATGACGAAGAAGTACGTATCCAAGTAAAACGTAAAGATATCTACGCCAAGTTATAATTATAGTAGCACTGTTCAGTTCTTCGCCCCTCGGTCACACTCGCGCTAGAAATCGAGCATGCCTCAATGAAAGTCTAAGCAGTTGCTAAAACCACTCCATGTAGGGGAATCCAGGACGGTCTTGGATTCCACCCTGTGGATTCCGGATCCTAGGTACTGAATTCCAGTATTTGCCAGTAGAACTTGGATTCTGGATCCCAATCCTTAGTGGGATTCCGGATTCTTTGAGCTGTATTCCGTATTCCAAAGCCCAGGACTCCGGAATCCGGATTTCCTTACGTGGGGCGACTAAAACTGAGTAAGCAAGCAAGCTGTGAGTACTGGCTCAGGCATTCAAGCTTATAAAAAGTAGCAATGTAGGAAAATTTGTCCAGTGTACAGTGTTATTCCCAGCGTCGAGTTGAAAATTGCATGGTTCTACTACGTAATTTGATAAAGTGAGTTGAAAATACACTGCGAGCAAGGTCAAATAGAAGAGTTGAGTTTAAAAACTAAAAGACGAGCTCGAGCGTAAAAACATTTTCCAGTGATGCGAAATCTAAAGGAAAGAGTCTAAAATTTCAAATTCAGCTGTAAAATTCAAGTACCGTGGTTAGAAATTTAAATGATGAATTTAAAATTCAGACCATGAATTTTGGCGGGGATCGTACGCCATAGTGAGCCAGGAAGCGGTTGTGGCGTGTCATCTCCCGGTCAAAAATATTTTAGGTGGAAATGACTGCCAGTAAGCTATGATTCCTATTTCCCAGCCAATTTTTACCTACGATGCCAAACTTTCCAGCAAGTATCACGATGCCTGAGGAACGACTTTTTTGAATAATTCGGCTCCACTGAGCACTCTGTTTATTTACTTATCTTAACCAATATAGCGAGGCTGGTTTGAATGTAGCCTGCGAACAGCAGACGCATTTCCGGTCGTCGCTTCTCTCCCTCCGAAAAGTAGCGTCTGCGAACCAGAGCGACAAAACGATTTTCCGTGACGTAAAACCTTTTTAACCAATCACGGTTTAGCTCTTAAAATCAAGGAACTAACTCGCGAGACTTCTCGCAAAATCGTGCGCGGTGGATATGTTTACAAGTCGAAATTGAGAGGACGACGTAGCTTGTGTATAGCGGCCCTTTTTTTCTCAGAACGAAGCGTTTACGAAAGTGAATTTGCCAGGATTGTGGGACTGATTGATGAAATAAGCATCAAGAGGATTCATATCGCAGAAAAGATTAGAGGAAATTTTTTATCTATTTGCCTATGGAGTCAATGATTTATCACACCTAGTTGTTTTGATCATATTCGAAACGCCCATGTCTTTATGGCAGTAGACGCATCATGCCGTTTGTTGCTTCTGTTCCTTTCTGATTCCTCGCAGGAAAGTATGCTTTGGAGAACTCGTCGATACTTTGTCGTGTGCCGATATTCTTTTAGAAGATATCCTCGAAAGCATTTTATATTTGTTCTTATATTTCTTTAAATACATGTTCTTTTCAAGATTTAATTTCCATAGTTTTTTGTAAAATGAGTCGAAGCGTCTTAGCTGAAATGTCATCTTGACAATAATTAATTTACTGCTGTAACCATTTATTTCACGCTGGGTCTGGCTCAGGTTTATGATATTTCAGATCACTGTGTTGTGGCGATACTAGAATTTGTCAGAGATTTCTGAATCAGTCAAGGATGTGTCTGTATAATTAATTCACCACCTTTTGTCAGCGCTGGTTAAACTGAAATAAATAAGTCTGAGCGCGATGTCATTAAGCTATATTGTTACTTTCCTTTCGCTGAGGTTCGCTGTGGCGATGATTTTGTCCAGGTTTTGTTTATGTCACGAACTACCGTATTTGATAAAGCGAAACCAAAGGCCCACATCACATACATAGCTTAAGAAGCAGTTGCTTCATAAAGACGTCAGCATTCAACGTCCCAGGAAACCTTGTTATGGTCGTGAAATTCACGTTCCAAGCCGTATTTGGTAACTCTCGCCGAAATCCAAGACACTTCAGCGCGCGAGGTCGCGAGGAGTCACTAGAGCTGTATTCTATTCTTTGATCCGATTGGCCAACTTCAAAACAAAAGGTTTTACGTCACGGAAATCGTTTTGCCTCTCGGGTTCGCAGACGCTATTTTTGGGAGGGAGAGAAGCGACGACCCGAAATGCGTCTCCTGTTCGCAGGCTAGTTTGAATGGGGCCCTGATGAAAAAGAAAAAAAAACAACACACACCGACAAATAAAGACAAAAAATGGTACATTTAAGTATGACAAAAGTAAGGGAGGCTCAATAAGGCTTGGATCTAAATCAATTTTTCGGCTAAACACAAACTTATTAAAACTGAACACTGAGTTTCCAAGGACGAACTACTCGCAAATGGTTTTTTTAAAGTCTGTGACAGTAACATCTATTATCATCTATATCAGTATTATCCGCGTCTCCATAACAGCAAAAAGGGTATGCAAGCCGAAAGTTGACTTAACAAACCTCCTTTTGACTTCTAGTGGGGATTGGTAAGAGGATATACCGGGAAGCTTTATTACAAAAGAATAATAAGAGGAAAAGCTAGAGATGAGTTATTACCTCAGAATCAGGTGAGATAACGGGACACTGCTTTTTAATTAGATGTTGCTTAAACGACAGTTGAAACAGTAAGCATTGTCGCGGATTATTATTATTGCGTTCGAGGTATGAGAACGCAACCCCTAATTTGTGTTGGGTGTTCTGTGCATTATTGCGTTTCCCGTGCAATTCACAAGGAAGGTTTTTTTTGAGATTGCATTTTCGTCGTCGACACACATTTGCCTCGCTTTGAGGCGCTTGCTTACGTTTTACCTCACTTTGACGCGCTAACTCATGTGGTGATTCTTGTGTCAACGGCGTTCATCTTTCAAAGGTTTGCTGACGTCTGGTATTCTGTCTTTGTAAAGCGTTTATCTATTAAAAAGTTTGCTGTTAAACTTTACTTTGGGTTAAGCCTTCATATTTTTCAGCATAGTTCCTTACTGTCTTTGGAAAATGTCTGCAACTCCTAGTGCATGCATCAAACCGGGTTTAGTTCGGTGGCCGTTGTGTCACAAAGTAAATCCACCGAGCTGTGTAGCTCGGCAGCCGTTGTGCCACAAAGAAAATCTACCGAAATGTGAAGCTCGGCGGCGCCATTTGATCATGACTTGTGATATTTTCGGGACCGGACAAATGAACACTTTTACTCTATGTTATTGATTGGGAGAAACTTATAAACCAGTCCACAGTAGCGCCACTCTCGAGTCACTGAAATCAACACGCTCGACCAAATTACTGGAAAAGTTATTGACGTGAGCCGCACACACATTCCATTGAAGGCTTTGACAAGGTTAGTGCGAAGTGTGAATTCAGATGTGAAAGCTTTTAAAACAGTAAATTCAATTTAATTCATTTTGTCAACAAGTTGAGGATTGGATGCTCTTAAAAATAACAGAGAAAATCATCCGATGAAATGTTCCTGAAGAAAAACAAAGAATCCCGGGTTAAGCACTAATCGGCCTTTGAGCAACTGCGCCCTGTAAATCGCGCCAGTAAAACAAAATGTCTAGTTACACGCACGACGCACTCTGGCCAGTGTCTCCTCCGATTACAAGCACTTGACACCGAACCATACGATATCTTTTCAAAACCTTCTTTTACACAGTTTTAAATAGAGGTTTTGCTGTACGCAACCCTTACGTTCAAAATATGCCATAATCATATTAATCTACATCGCAACCACCCTTCTCCCTCAACTGCTACCTGTACGCCTAACAAACATATCGAACGCACTCTCTTAAGCTCCGATTACTCCTAGTTATTATTATTATTATTATTATTATTATTATTATTATTATTATTATTATTATTATTATTATTGCGTTCGAGGTACGAGAACGCAACCCCTAATTTGTGTCAGGTATTCTGTGCATTATTGAGTGTCCTGTGCAATTAATAGGACACACATTTGCCTCGCTTTGAGGCGATTGCATATTTCAAGAGTTTGTTGAAGGTGCACTATCGATCTATGTTTGTTGAATCTTCCAAAGCGTTCAACACCCTGAGTAACTGATTTTACTTTGGATTAAGCCTTTATCCTTTTCAGCATGGTTCGTCACTGTATACTACTCCTGGTGCATGCATCAGTGAAACCAGGTTGTGTAGCTCGGCGGCTGTTGTGCCACAAAGTAAATCTACCGAGTTGTGTAGCTCGGTGGCCGTTGTGCCACAAAGTAAATCTATCGAGACTGACCGAGATGTGAAGCTCGGCGGCGATATTTCATGTTTCATTATGACTTGTGATATTTTCGGCACCGGACACAACAGCGGACAAACGAAATAATTTTAGCCCTTTTGTTATTTATTCGGAAAAACTTATAAACCAGCCTACAGTAGCGCCACGCAATGAGTCACTGAAATCAACACACTCGACCAGATCAGTACTAAGGAAGTTATTAATGTGAGCACACACATTCCACTGAAGGCTTTGATGATTTCCTTGAAACGTGTGAGAGGTGTAGTGTAAGTGAAACAGTGTTCAAACTCAGCAATTTTGTGCTCCAGCGTTCACCACAAAAAATGTGGTCTTGGATCCTTAATATCAACAAAGGTTAAGAAGACTTGCCAGTAACGGTTTCATTTTATAGTAAATTTATGTAATTGTGTACATGTGGAATTCCCAATAAATGAAATTCATGATTACATCTAAAACGTTGTCAACTGTTTGGTTTTTAACAATACCTGGCCCGGGTTGTTCGGAGCTGGTTAAGATGACCTAAGGTTAGTGAGAAATTTGAATTCAGATGCTCTTAAAAATAACAGAGAAAATTATCTGAAGAAATAATTTTGAGAAAGAAAAAGAAACCCGGGTTAATTAAGCGCCAATCGGGCCCTCGAACAGCTGCGTCCTGTAGAACATCTATTGCACGTTTACGCCCGACGCACTCTGGCCAGTGTCTCCTCAAATTACAAGCACTTGAGTCGAACCATACGATATCAAAAGCCTTCAAAATGAGAGTTTAAATAAAGGTTTCGCTGTACGCAATCGTTACGTTCAAAATATGCCATAATCATATTTATCTATCGCAAAAACCATCCACCATGCTCCCTCAATTGCTACCTGTGCGCCTAACAAACATATCGAACGCTGACTCTCCTAAGCTCCGATTACTCCTAGTTGTTGTTATTGTTATTATTATTATTATTATTATTAAAAATTATTATTATTATTATTATTATTATTATGATTATCTCGCAGTATAAAACTTTAGAATGCTGTCCACATTATGAGTAGTGTAGGGCGCATATAACGTAACCTACACCACTTGAGAAGCTATACTTAGAAGTGAAAAAAGGTCGGTACGAAACCTAATACGATCCGAATATACATAATGATATGAATCTCTCTACTTAAAAAGCCAACTTAGAATATTATTAAATTCTTATACGCAAAGACATGATGATATAATGTAAATAAGCCAATCTTTAAATAAGTATCAGAACAATAATTAATATTTACAATTTTAAAATATATCGTACTGTTTACAAATTAAAAACTAAATATATGTCCACGATAGAAAACTATTTACAATTGTGAATAATTTAAAAGTGGGAAAAGGAAAATCAAGCATTACTAAGAAAATAACTATCAAAAATCTAGGCCTAAAATTATGAGTGCAGATGTAGGCCAGCTACAGCGAAAGTGAAGTCTTCTGAGACCTCACGTGATTTGAATGGATATCTACACCGTCATTTTTAGGGAGTTATTATAACTCCAAAACTGGAGTAAAAATTTTAGGTACAGGATAACCCCTTTTTTGGGGTTATTTTAACTCCTAATTCAACTCCGAATTTGGGGTCATTTTTACTCCTGAAAAAGAGTTCTTTTTACTCCCAGTCTTGGAGTTAAAATTACTCCGAAATGGGGTTACTTGTACTCCTTACAGGGGTTGTTTTTACTCTTTTTGGAGTTAATTTAACTCTGAAAGTGGAGTAAAAATTTTAGGTACAGGATAACTCCTTTTTTGGGGTTATTTTAACTCCTCAATATCTGGGGTCACTTTTACTCCTGAAAAAGAGTTCTTTAAACTCCTTTTTGGAGTTAAAATAACTCCACGAAAAATAACTCCACTGTAAGGAGTTAAATTAGCCCCACTAGAGGAGTTATTATAACTCCCTGAAAATTACAGTGTAGAACCTCTGACGCATCTGTGTACAGTTCAGTTCTTAATATAGCAAATGAGAGCTGTATTCGAAGCCAGGAAATAACGCTGGCGTAGGGTTCATTGTTCTTAGGCGAAAGCTTATTTGCGAGAGTTCTTAAAAAGTTGTGACAGTCGAGTCCCATGTCCCCGTTTGTACCAAACACCAGCGGTGTAAAAGTTCCCATCTCTACATCCATCACTCTCTGGTTGTATTTCCTCTTCTTCTCGTTTTCTTGCTCTCTGAAGATCGTAGCTGTGTACTTGCCCTGGTTGGACCGGGAGTTAACATGTGTTACACGTAAGTGGTTATCTCTACTAAAGGCCTATTTAGAATAATATCAATCTCTAATACTCTCAAAAATCTAAGTAAAAACATCAGCAAACTTGTGTTTCTGGATTTCTAGAGAAAAAAACCCCTAAAAATGGGAGTCCTTAGCGCCCTAACTAAGTATTTATCTTAAATGTTCTGGCAATGTTCAACCGCTCAAGTACGCTCCGTGCTCTCGCTCCTAGTAGCATCCTCACCGACGTCTCTGGTAAGTAACCACCTAGTACGTCAATTATTACGTTGTACTGATCAACCCTGTAACCATTGTATCTCTGCTTCAGCTCCCACATCATGGACCCATACCTGAGTGTCTTTTCCTCATCTTTCTTGGCTTTACTCTCAATCCCTGGGCGGCTCATTTCAATTGTGCAGACTTCTTTTCTCTCGTGGCTGACAAGCCGCGTGTCGATCAGTGCTCTAACTTCGTTGTGCTCTGCATAGATGGAAATATCCCCAAACGCCTCACTCGTGGTGTTCTGGTAGGCTGGTTTTGGCATCACCGGTGAGTAACATGGTGGAATCCGGCTCTTCTATCAACCCATGCTCTCGCAAGGTTTGTGCCAGGGAGGAACATCCAACCAGTACATGTGCAACGCTCTCAGCTACCTTCCCACATAACCTGCATAGGACTTTGCAGTAGGTGGAGGTTTGCGTCTTCTCCTTTGTGTGGAAATTCGTAGGTAACAACTGCTCATACAGTTCATACATGCCCGCGATGGTATATGTGGGGCATGTAGCCCAACCTTTTAACTATGCAAAGCAGCTGGTTATTATTACTATTATTATATAGATTTAGCTAAGGCCAAAAGCGAAGCTGTCGTGGAAACCTTCTTTCTCAAGTAGAATACCACAACCGGTCAGCGGAGAACTTTAAAGTTGTACACCTGAACCCGCGATACAGTCATATGACACTGGTCAGCGGATACCCTATTTCGAGAGCTGTCAATTAATCATAACATGGATATCCAATATAAAGATAAAACAAAATTTTTTTACGGCATATGCCTTAATTGGGCCTAAAGCAAGTAAGTACGACATAAATTTCATATCTGACATATCCGCTAAGATGAATGTGCAGAAGTACGGACGGTTTTGTCAGAAATTCCTTGGATGCATAGATAACCAAAATTTTTGGGTCATATAGCATGCAGCTCTCCTAACCCTACAAGCTATTTTGTTGCTACCGGCACTTTGTGCTATTGTAATTTCTGCGACAAACGAGAAGACTCCTTATGAGCACTACGCGGCTTTATAGTTACTAAATTTTCGCACCCGTGGCGCTCCGCTGCCACGAAGCTCTCGGTTTATGGTATGGTAGATGATATGCTGACCAACTTGAATGTAACAAGTCGCTTAAATTGCTCCCCACTTAATTTTGGGTCGTAAGTTAAAATTTAAAACCTAAAAGCTCCTGAACGGCTTCCAGTTATAAGAAAATTAAAGTAATTGCCTGATTAATTATATATGCTCTGTGTAAATTTAGAGATATGGGACTTTACAAACTGGTTCAATTCAAGGGAGCAACAATGAGCTTGTTCTTGTCATAAAATGATCCGGCTTAAATGTTTGAGCTATGTAAGCTGATCACGACATGTATTGATCGATGATGTTAATTTTATTTAGCCGTTGCCGTCTCCAAGCCCCGGATACCGGGTTGAGCACAAAAATGTTTATACAAAAACCAGTACATATGATGAAGAAGTAAGTATCTTGGCGGTAAATAACTGTATAAATAGGTACACATTTATTTTAAACCGTTATATGGTGTACTGATCAGACCTTACCTAGCGGAATACTCTAGAATCTGAACTGAGTTTAGTGATCAAAGCCGCAAAGCACATTACTTGTTAGAGCGCTTCGCGCTAAGAGATATGTATTTGTCATGGAGGACTGAGAGGAGAATTTCGTTAGATAACATTTGAAGTAGAGGTGCAACAAGTAGTTATCTCAGTCGACATCAATTTTAATTGGTGCATAGCTTAATAGAATTTTGTAACTCCAGTCAGAGAGTGATAACTATCCTGACAAAAAGAGGGATGGAATAATTTTGTGAGTCTGTAGAGTTAAAACTGTACAAATAGGACGGTTTTTTCTTGGACCTAAAAAAAAACGTGTCTGTGAGCTAGTCCGTTATGGCAGTCTCTCCAGCGGAGGTCCGTTGGAGAGGCTATGGTTAGTTACGGACAGACTTCGTTAGCCCCGTGTAGGCCGTAATTGAAGACAGTCTTGGATTCTGAATTCCACGCTGTGGATTCCAGATTCAAGGCCCTGGATTGCGGATTCCAGTCATTGACGGGATTGCGGATCTAAATTCCCTATTCATTTCCTAAGCCCATGATTACTTATTTCAAAGATTAAAAAAATAAGAAAAATCCTGGATTCCATATTACCTCCTATGAGGTGATTCTGTGATATGTGGGTTCTGGTCAAAGACTAGTAACTTCTGCCAGGGATTTAGCAGCTGTCCGTACAACCTCGCTCCCAGGTTCTCTCTCCTACGAGGTTGCTGTCCGATTTATTGGGAGGCGTGTCCGCTATACGGTCAGGCGAGTGTAAGGCTATTGAAGTGTTTCTAAAAACTTCCTTTTCCTATTTAGTGGTTTTGTTCACACGGAAATGATGGGCAAGTTACTTATTGCCTACTAGAGCACGACGAAACTACAAGAACAGATAAATTACCTCCGGTGAGATAGGATATACTTCTTTTTTTTTTTTTTAATAGATCATGTTAATTGATGCCCGACCATTAAGCAGTGTCGCGCACAGTTTTCAGTGATGTTTTGATAGGCCTTATCACGTCATCTTTTACAGTGTTTGTATGAGAATCTAATGTCGAATAATTTCCGTAAAACGCCTGTGCTGAAAAAAAAACATTGAAAGCTACAATCATAGCAAAGGATTTTACTAACAAATTTCGAGGGCCGTTACTGTGCTTAAATTTCCCCAGACGCTTGCTTTAGATTTTCCATATATTTGTCTGCAATTTTTCCCGGGAAATTTTAGTCCGCAGGAAGAGAAATTTTTACAGACAAATGTATAGAAAATTTTAGAAAGTGGTTCTACCGCTTATAGCTGCATGTAACGCCCTCATTTGTTTTCAAGAGAACTGTTAGCAGTGAAGTTTTTAAGTTTACAATTCATATTTTTTCATGACAGCCGTTTTACGGAAATTGTGCGATATTAGATTCTCATACAAACACTGTAATTTCGCACGCGGTTGCCTACTCGTTCAGATGGCGTCGAAAACCGTGATAAGGCCTATTGGACTTTGAGTAACTTCGGTTAAATATTGACTGGCAAAGCCAGATTCCCTTGAGCATAGAATAGAACTTAATTCGTACTAAAGTTCAACCATTACTTTGAACACTCTGGGACTGCAAGTTAATTAGAGACCGTTATAGTGAGAGATCAACCCTGGAGTAGTATCCTTAACAGCCGTTTTTAGGGTCGTGACGTAACGCTCCTTTTGTGGGGAGGGAGGAGATTTGACTGACGACACTAAAAACGGCTGCGAAGGAGACTACGCTGGAGCGACTTGCTTTCTTCCTTTTTTTTGTTTTTGTTTTTGTTTTTGTTTTTTCACTACTATTGACTTTTGCTTCTACATTTTTTTTACCGTAAATACTCCCCTCTCAATACACCCCTCTCTCTAATAAACCCCCCGCCCAATAAGCCCTCCTCTCTTTTAAGCCCCCCATCCCCTGTTGCTATCCTTTTCAGATATCTTTTGAAAATGTATGTTGACTAACATACTAAACGTCAGTGCAAGTTCATATGCAAATCCGAAAGATCACAATGGGTTATCACCGTTGTTTGTGTTTGATTTTTAATAAATGATAGACTGTATTAATCAATCACGACTGTAAAACTTCGCTTGAACTGGTCCGGGATTCCGAATTTGTTTTTGACCCTCGGCTGCATGACTTTCAACTTCTTGTGCTTTAAGCATTTCCACTTTGTATTCTATACTTCTTTATGGAGAACTGCGGATACCATCGTCTGTGCTAAATAAAATAAAACACTCCGCCTCTTAAATAAGCTCCCCTTAAACGTGTTTGAAATGGATAGCAAGTCTAAATAAAGGATTTATTTACTTTTCTTTGCAGGTTGTTCGAAAAAATGCGTGCCAGAATGATGCAGGAGTAAACGACGGAATAGCAGAACAGGACACCCAGCCAATTCTCCAGGAATAACATTCACGAATCGAGTTAAAGAAGTAGAGAATGTGCCACCAGAGCACTAAGTTCAAGAAAAAAAAGTTTTGCTCAATTGTTAGTGTTTTTTTTTCGGACATTTTAATGTGACGACTTGAATTCGCACAGTGTGACGTGGCTACCTAATTTTAAAAACGACGTTCCGGAAGGGGGGGGGGAATTGGGTTAATTTTTGCTGAGCATGTGCCGCTTGCCTCTCAGGGCCACTACCCCATTGCAGTCTATTCTGTGGGCCTTATTAGACCTCAGCGCAGTCACTTTTGGGCAAATATGTAATTTCCGCGATCCCAACTTAGTCACTTTCTTTTTTTATGAACTGACCCATTTTTTAAATTGAATGAAAAACACTTTTCTTTTCACCTACAGTACAAACATTCTGGTAGTTTGCTAACCGTGAATATGAAGAACTGCCCTACCCCAAAAAAATCCGAAAATGTGCGACCCCATCATAGTCAATCCAGTCGTGACAATGCGACTCCATCCAGCGACACATCCCCATTAACCTCTTATAAGGAAGCCCCCCCTCCCCCCGAGAACAGAACCTGGGCCTTTCGTACAGCATAAACACTACACTACCACACCGACCCAAAAATTTCGAAAATTTAACTACATATTGTAAAAGTATTTTTTTCTGACTGTTAACGCTATGATAAGTGACCCAAGCCCTCTTCATAGTTTTTAACGTTAATCCAACTTTGGCTTAAACTTGGTTCTTTCTAAATGCAATTCTTTTTCGCCTTAAGGTGGCTCCCTAGGGTATTTACTAATAATCCGAGCTATCAAGCATACGTTACAGAAGGAAATCTAGTTACTTTGTCTTTGCGATTTTGTTCACGAGATTCACCGCTAAGGTTACCCATATAAGAAGGCTCCTTTATCAAGTTTCATTTTCTATATTAAGGCCGTTGCCATGGAAACATCGCACCCTTAAAGAGGCAGTAATTTTGTCATTTTTGCCCATTTTTCCTTGATAGTTCTAATTTCCCGCGGTGAAATGTCTTTAAACTTTGCCACTTCATATTAACGATATTGCTTAAAATTTTAAAGTGGAAAAAACATGGGGTCGTTAAGACGGTTTTGCCAATATTTTGAAATTTGTAATTTTTCTTAATAGAGGAGTTTAGCTCTTACAGATTTTGACAAAAAAATGACAGTACAAAGGTAACACCACGGTTAAGTAATGAGGCGATTTTAAAAATAATTTACCGAAGGAAACGCGAGAAATTCACGGTTAATTAACTGCACTGACGTCACAAAAATCCGAAAAACACGCGTGGTTCGGGGTCGTGTGAGCAAAATACGCGCGCGAGCCGTCACGCCCGCATGCGCATAATGCACAAAGCTACTGAAAACATGTGGTTTCTTTGAAGAGTACGAAAGCCATTTTTTTGAAGCCGTTTATCAGTATCATTACGGTGATATCTCGCCAGTTGAAAAAGGAGGGATAGCGGATTCAATTTTATACCTAACACAGGATGTTTTCTTCGAAGTACTTGACTATTGTAGCTAAAATTCGAAGCGTGGTGGTCACTCGTGAGGATGGCGATCGTCGGCGATGAAGACGGTGGTTGTGCAAAGATCGCAATAAGCCCTTGATTTCCTAATCTGCTGTACACTGTTTGTAGATCTTCAAATGT
>BOPM01000284.1:219428-237054 GCA_022179025.1 Porites australiensis
CTTTAAAAGCAGGAATCTTTAAAACGGGGAATCTTTAAAAGCAGGAATCTTTAAAACGGGGAACCTTTAAAAGCAGGAATCTTTAAAACCGGGGATCTCTTTAAAAGCGGGAATCTTTAAAAGCAGGAATCTTTAAAACGGGGAATCTTTAAAATAAGGAATCTTTCTGAAAGCAGGAATCTTTAAAACGGAGAATCTTTATAAGCTTGAATCTTTGAAACGGGGAATCTTTAAAATGGAGAATCTTTATAATGGGGAATCTTTAAAACGGGGAGTCTTTAAAATGGGAATCTTTAAAAGCGGGAATCTTTAAAATGGGGAATCTTTATCATTTATCATTCATCATCCAGACAAAAATTTGAACCCAAGGAAAATGAATTCTGACTCCAGTTAGCGGTTTGCTTCGAGTTAACTATGTTTTGATTACTTTCTTCCTTGACGTTGTAAGTTATAAGAGACAACAGTACAACCACGCGTTTTAAAGAGGTAAAACGAAGCACGTAGTGGCTACAAATACACGAATATTCCCTCCAAAATGCTGCGCAAAAAATTAGAATTTATCTGTAAAGCACTGTATAAAGTTGTCATGAAATATTAAATTCTCCTCAGTCTTCCGTTTCCCGGATGCGACAACCGGAGGTCTGTTTGATTTTTATTTTTTGAAAGGTAAACCGGATCGCGGGTTATAGATGAATGAGCTACAAATTGTACTAGCTAAACGGTGGTAACCAAATGAATTGAGCAAATTCTCGATTTTTTTGCAAAAGTTTCGCAAAAAGCTCTTTTATTTTAGAGAAGAACGAGAAATTCAGTTTGCAAGTTTAGAAAGAGAGTCAGATGGTTTCGGGGGAGGACTTCCGTATAAAAGGGAGGGGGATATTCATCATTTCTCGCTTCGGAGTGTAAATTGCATATTAATTTTGGGACTGATCGCTCAGTCTTGAAGAACGTATGCCCGGGGGGAAGCTCAAATAAAATAGTGACGTAGACGCTCGTCGAAAAATTAAAATTTTAAAAACCTCCAGAGACCAGCGTGGGTCAGGAGACCATGAAAGACTATTATCAGACCTTTAATGATTATTATTGGCTGGAATGTCATGCTTTTTTTCAAAAAAAATAATTGCATTTTAATTTGCATAGGTAATAATATACACAAAAAACATGACTACAACAACAAATTTTGACAGCGCGCGCGTTTTTAGTTCATTCATTTGATTGGCTGAAACAGACCACTACCTTTGTCAAATTTAAACTTTTTCAAGACCAACGTTTTCAAAATCATTCAGCTAAGATCTTGGAAATGTGCAAGGATTGATTTCACACCAGCCTAGTAAAGACAACTCGGTTTACAATAATCAGCAAAAGTAAGAGTTTAAGAATCATCCTCGATTATGAAAGCGTTTACAAAAGATTCCCACTTTTAAATATTCCCGTTTTGAAGATTCCCCATTTTAAAGATTCCCGCTTTTAAAGATTCCCCGATTTAAAGGTTCCCGATTTTAAAGATTCCCGCTTTTAAAGCTTCCCCATTTTAAAGACTTCTGCTTTTAAAGATTCCCCATTTTAAAGATTCCTTCTTTTAAAGATTCCCCGTTCCCCTTTCCCCGATCCCCATTCCCAGCAACACCTTATTGATAAACATACTTGCAGGCAGGCAGTGTGCTACAAACGCAGACTGCAGACTAGCATACTGGCAGGTAAACGAGGTAAACACTGTTGTGAAATGCTTTAACAGATTCATTATCACTAAACTTTGTCCAGTCCAGTTTAGGGATACGAAATCTGTTAAGGCATTTTACAACAATGTTTACCTCATTTACCTGCCAGTATGCAAGTCTGCAGTCTGCGTTTGTCGCACACCGCGTCCCCTGCCATGATAGCTTGTCGCGTGCAAAGCGCCCAGAGATTTCACATGAAATCTAGACTACGGTTCAAATTCCCCACCCACTTCGCATGGGGATCAAATTCCCAACCCCCTGGAAGGCTCTGATAATCAAATTCCCTCCTCCCCGGAACAACAAATGCCCCTGGTATGCCCAAGGGGGGGAAGGGGGGGGGAGGGGGATGTTGAAGCTTCGATTTGACCGATACATTACTTTCCACAAATACAGGCTGCCCCAAAGAATGATGCAAACCAGGTAAGTG
Organism: Porites australiensis; assembly: GCA_022179025.1. Classification (NCBI taxonomy): domain Eukaryota; kingdom Metazoa; phylum Cnidaria; class Anthozoa; order Scleractinia; family Poritidae; genus Porites; species Porites australiensis. Next base: position 221,574 of record BOPM01000284.1, read on the forward strand.
ATGCTGGTTGTTCAAGGTACTCCTGTTTATCTTAATGAGATTTCTGAGTATGAATCACACCTTTTTCTAATTTCTCTTTTTATTATCACAATTTTGGAGTAGTAGGAGAAAGTGAAGCAGAAAATAAAATTCATTGCAAAAATACCGTGTTAGTTTACACAGGATCAAACTCTATTCCAGGTTAATAAATTGGCTGGGAGCTAGAGATTAAAAGCCAGTAAGAATCGTCCAAATATTTTGAATGTTGTATAATAAATTAATAAAGCCTGAATTAATCTGTAAGCCCATGAATGCTCAAATTATACAATGTAAAATTTTGTCCTGACCCAGGGTTCTCTACTCTGAAAAGCACCGAATAAAGTTTATCTGGAAAACTCCCTTAATTGGCTTAATTGATATCCTGTTTCTTAAAAAAGGTAAATTCGAGTAGAGCCCGGTTCCTGAAAGAACGATTATTGCTTATTCAAGAGAAAAATTTTGTCCAACTTTTTGTATTTACCTTCCTTTTTCTTGGTATTTTACATTTCACCAAAATAGGTACTGAGCCTATTTGCCGCAGAAGCTGCTGCAGCGCAAGTAAGTGATGTTGTCTGCTGCAAAACGCGGACACCAAATTTCCCGTGAATATATGCAGTCACTCAGCTTGTTTCTCGACTCACTGTTAGGACTTAATCTACGGAGGGCTTACACGTACGGTCTCTGTTATCGCATGAATTCTTTTGTATTTCTCTTTTATGTAGATTGTCAGTCAAAGAAGTGGACCTACTTATTTAAAAAACTTGTTGTTTTAAAAGACGCTGTTGATTTTTACTCCTTTTACTCCACAAATACAGGCTGTCCAAGGGAATGATGCAAACCAGGTAAGTTATGTTAGTTGTCCAAGGTACTTCGGTTCAACTTAATGAGATTTCTGAGAATGAATCACACCCTTTTCTAATTTCGTTTTTTTTGTTATCACAATTTCGGAGTAGTAGTAGGAGAAAGTGAGGCAGAGAATAAAATCAGTGCAAAAATGCCGTGTTAGATTACACAGGATCAAACTCTATTCCAGGTTAATAAATTAGCTGGAAGAGATTAAAAGCCACTAAGAATATAATCGTCTTTGGTATTTTACGTTCCACAAAAATAGGAACTGAGGATTGCCGCAACAAATGATGAAGTGCAAGTAAGTGATGTTGTCTACTACAAATCGTGGACACCAAATTTCGCCTGAATACACTCAGCTTGTTTAATTTTCGTTTCACAGTTAGAACTTAATCTACGGAGTGCTTACACGTACAGTTTCTGTTATCACATGATTTCCAGTCCATGATTCTTTTTTTTTCTCTTGTATGTAGATTGTCAGTCAAAGATATGGACCTACTTATTAAAAAACCCTTGTTGTTTTTAAGACGCTATTGATTTTTACTCCTATTTTACCTCCACAAATACAGACTGCCCCAGAGTATGATGCAAACCAGGTAAGTGATGTTGGTTGTCCAAGGTACTCCTGTTCATCTTAATGAGATTTCTGAGTATGAATCACACCCTTTTCTAACTTCTTTTTTTATTATCACGATTTTTGAGTAGTAGGTAAGAGAAAGTGAGGCAGATAGAAGTCATTGCAAATTAAATACCGTGTTAGTTTACACAGGGTGAAACTCTATTCCAGAGCCAGCCATGTAAGTGCAGTAGGTAACAAACTAGAAGTATAGAGCATTTTTACTAACAAGGGCAGCAGTTATAGAGTTATTGGGGCAAAATGAACTGTTTACATAACAAAAAGTTTCAATTCCTACAGGATTGGTTACCGCCGTTTTTAATATTGTCTAGGGACATACAAGATGGCCGACGCGACGTCAAGCGAAAAGATTCTCTTTGTAGCATAGCCAGAGAGAATGTAGATATTAAAAGAGTCTAATTCTCTGGAGGCTTTGAGGGCTTCGTTAATCATTGTACGTATTCCATGTATTCCATTTTTAGGCAGAAATTTGGATTCTTGATCGGCCAGAATGGAATGAGCTGCAGAGAGAAGCTATCAGAGAGCATCAAGATCCGTTAGGAAAGGGCCACTTTGGTATGGTTAATAGGGGCGAAGTGCAAATTTATGGAAAATGGAGACCATGTGCAATAAAGAGAGTACGAAATGGTAAATTAACGTTCCATGGGTTGACTCCTACTAGCTTAAGTTATGGAATTAAATGCTACCAGTATGTCTTTAACGTCGTCTGATACATCGCAAGCGAATATTGATTTCATAAACCTCACAGCTAAATAGGGCCATAAGTCGGATACCGTTTCAGTCTTAACTAATAACTGTGGATCGTATCCAATCCATAATGAATGTAGATCATGTTCTCCTTGGTATTCTTCTTCCTCGCTTTTCGGAAGTCGCCACTTCATTGATGCAATTAGCCAACTGAGGCCCGAGAATTAGTGTTACCGTCACATGATAGAGACCGTTTCATCTTTTAATTAAAGAAGTACAGTTACTGTATTAAAATACTTAAAGTATAGGATCTGGCGGCTTCAATCGACCTTGTATTTTTAATATTACTTTTTGGAAACTGTTAGCCTTCAGTGTAGAGGTATTTTGGGCGGGGAAAGCTGCTCGTTTTACATATTAGTATTGTTGTAGAAGCCATCTTTAATTTTTTAACAGAGGAAAATTGGGGAGAGTAGAAATATAGAACAAAACAGAACAAAACAAAACAACAACAAAAAAAGCACTTACACACACACACATTTGCGCGCCCGAAACGCCTGCACTGCATCAGGCTAGGAAACTGTACCATCTTTAATTATTTATTCAATCTGCAATAAAATGCTCGAAGGATGTTATTCTCCCTGTTTGTTCACGCCGTCAGATAAGCGGGACGCCCTTCGGGAGGAACTGAAAATCATGGATAAAGTTGAAGTTCATCCCAATATCATAAGTCTGATTGGGGCCTGTACAAGAGAAGGTAGGTACACAGAAAAATCCACGCGTGTTTAGTTTTCAAGCAGTCTTCGTAACTGTCGTCTGAAATGCCATACGTTTCCACCAAGAGAGAATGATCTAGTTCATTCTCTCTTGGTCTCCACCCCCTAACCCGTGGGGGCCGCGGGGGAGAGAGAGATAAAATACACAATACAAGCTTGAATAATAATTTGAAGCAAAAGGTGTTAACGTGACAAAATGAGCAAGGTTCGCAATATTCGCCATAAGTATCGTAGGCAATTTACATAACACAATTTATTTAATTTACACAAGAGAGAATAAGCTATGAGAGGGAGACCCTGTGCTCCATGATAACTTGTTTTAAATCTATTTAAAGTTCGCGCGCTTGCTGCTGTGGTTATTTTTGTCTGTTGTTTCCGTGACCCGCGCGGTTTACTTTCACGTGAATGCGACATGTTTCTCCGACAAGCAGTTGAAATATGCCAGCCGTTAAAGTAATTAGCGCGCTAATAGACTGCTAACAGTATCTATTTTTCTTTGCAAAGTTACTGCACTCGAGCGGCGAAGCCGCTTGCCGCGAGAAACAATCAATCCCTAAAAAATAACATTGTGGTTTGCAATCACGCTGGATGAGATATGAATTCTAGACGGATTTTAAGAGAAAAGGCGGGCTGCAAGCAGTCTAGCGCGCCAAAGGTTTAAGTTGTTGACATGTTTTGGATCAGCGCGTTCTGCTCATAATTTAGGAATGAATTCATTTACAAAGGGATTGTAGCATTAGATAGCCTGCGAAAACAGCCGTTTCTCCTCGCTCTTTGCCTCTGAGAACGTTTCGCGAGGAATAACGTCTGCGACTCAGCGACAAAAATTCCATACTGATGACGTAAAATTTGTCCGGAATCCGGTCAGAAGCGCTGATTGGTCGACGGAGTAGTTACATTGTTTTAGCTATTGTTTACTCGAATGACAGACAAAAGACAAAAGGCCACGAAGGTCAAATGTAAACGCGATGAATCTCTAACAAAACAGTCAAAATTGGTGGAATATATTCTTCTCTAGAAGAAGCACTTGAGCTTTGCTGGAGCTTGTTCGCAGATGAACACAACACTTTAGTAAAATCGACAAGGAGAAACGTAAAATGGAACAAATTTGGATGTGGAACCCCATCACTGCCGGATATATCATGTAAACAATGATTTACGTCATCAGTATGGAATTTCTGTCGCTGAGTCGCAGACGTTCCTCCGCGCGAAACGTCCTCAGCGGCGAAGAGCTGGAGAAACGGCTGTTTCCGCAGACTAAGTATTAGAGTCAAAATTTCACTTTGAGATTAAAGATTGAGCTTTTCTGACGACTGGTGTCCTCAGTGAAAGTAACGAATATTGAATACTGACAGACCGTGAAAGTCACAGGCAAAAAACTTCAAGGGCAAAATAAGAATTTTGTTTATGCAAATATGCGAGATGTTTTTTCTCTTTTCCCAGGAATATTTCTCGCTCAGAAAGAGTAGATTTGCATTTAAGAATTATTCTTGAGAGTTTCAAACTGCATTACTTCTTCTTCGGAATCCTTCAATTTTGTGTGTGCGTGTGTGTGTAGCGCTCTCTCAAAATGTAAACGTTTGGCGGCCTAACATACCATGTTTGAACCCACTTTGAACCTATTTTTTTCACGTTACGTGTCCACGTTTGGATCCAAACCACAGTATCACGTACAGCCCGCGGGCTTGCATGGACCTCGCCGGAAGAGACAGTTGCCATGATAGGCTTTTGCTTGTTTATATACTGATGTAGCGAAGACCACAAAAAGGAATCTCCTTCGAGACTGAACCGCTTTCTCCGGCGAGCCTCGGAAGCCAGGACCGTTTTCTCGTCGGCAGCTTCTCTGGCCAGATTTTTCCTCATAGAAATCTTTTGACTCGTGGACGAAAGTAAATACCACGTCATATCGCTTGCTGCGCGTGATCGGTAGTAAAATGAATTACCCGCCAAGTTTAAAATTACATGACGCCACTCTAATCGACCAATAAGGTGGCGCCCTTAAAATAACCACGCAGTATAATACCGAACCAAGAATGGATTTCAAATAATTTTCATGGGAAAAAATAGCCTGTGTAGCATGGCGGTTTTGGTTGGACGCGCTTAATAATAAAGGCGGGCAAGAGCAGAGAAACCGTGAGGAGATTGGGGCGGGAACAACCTTTTTTATTTTTCTCGCCGCTTCGCAACTCAGTTGTGATCTTGACAAAACCGCCATCCTACGCAGGCTAAGAAAGAGGGTCATGCATGGGGGATTAGATCTCTTAGATCATTCTCTCTTTATTTACATAAATGGAACACAATATACCATTGCCGCCATTAATCATCGACGTGCCATCCGGATCAAATTTCATGATCACTCTTGACGTTCTAGGCAGTTGCCGAATAAACTGCCTGTTGTGAAGGGGGGTTTTTGGCAGTTGGGGACACGCTTTAGTGGCCGTTGCTATTGTAGAGGGGTGGCCGTTGAAGGGAGGTTTAAGTAAGAGTAAGTGTGTGGACTGTCCGCAGGGGGTTCGACTGTATATTACGAACTAATTGAATCACTAGCCGCCAGTTCGCTTGCTATTTCAATTGCTTAGAGCGCTGCACCGGTATCGCAAAGGTTAGGGTTCGACAGGGTTCGAATCCTGGTATTGGGGGGTGGGGGGAGGGGGGAGAGTCAGTAGTTTTCGCAACTGCATCACAGTTGTGTATTTAACTGTATTAGAAGCTATACTTAATAAATAACAATTATTCACCGAAGTGGAGGTGGCTAGTCGTGAATATTTACCGAGGTAAATATCTACCACTAGCCACCGACACTGAGGTGAATAATTGTTTTAGTATATACTAAAAAAGTGAGATAATTGAGCACAAAAATGATGATTTTTAACTGAAATACTGTTGCCAAAGATTACAATTTTGGCGCGTAATGACCGAACGGCCGCGGCCGTCGCTTTTGTCTTGCCGACAAATAACACTTTTGAAGGCATTTGCTTAGCTCTTGCGGGGAAATTTCTTCAAAAGGAGTTGTGAATTCTTTTTGTATTTAAAATCATTCTGTAAAAAAAGATTATTACATTTAGTTTTAAGTTTATTCATGAACAAGTCGACTAAATAAAGTCACGCAAGACTTAAGCATTTGTAAACAAAAAACGTTTTCACCGGTTTTATCGATAAATTCGAGTCAAAAAGACAAAGCTTTACCTGTTAAAACTTCCAAATCGAACTTCGTCACCTTCTTCGTGTATTTCGGGAACAGCTTGCTTGATTAGTTGTGAAATTTCTTTGTTTGTTACGGCAGCAGGCATTTTGCTCGCAACTTACACGAGTTTGACCTCGCTCGCTCGGCGGTACTGGAGGTGAATCAGTGAATAGTGCAGGATATTCACTGATTGAGTAGCCAATCAGAGCGCGCGAAAAACACTATTCACTGTTTTAGTATAAACTAAATAATTTTATAGGCTGTTTGAACAAAGCTTCAGTTGTGGTGTTGATTTAAGGTAACTACCGGAAAGTAAATTTTGACAAGGGAACAAAAAAATTAAGGAATGTTCTCTTGATTTTATCATAAAACATAATTGCCCTTGTAAGTCAGATTTGAATTGCTTAAACCTGAACTAATTTAATCAATTGATTAAATGGCCCGCAATTTAATGTTGATTACACGCCTTTTTTAATTAGAGCCAATACTGCTTGTCCTGCCCCTGGCAGAAAATGGCAACCTGAAAGATTATCTCACAAGAAATCAAGGAAATCCCATATCGACCAAAGATAAGATCAAGATCGCCAGAGATGTGGCCAATGGAATGTTGCACCTGTCCAGCAATAGGGTATATTTTCACTTAATAACAATTTCAACTCTAAAGTTTTTACATTAACAAGCATTTTTCTGTCTGTTTGATTTTGGAATGCCGTATAATATCCCAACACATTGACTTACGTAAACTTTGCTCTCCTATGTGCCTGTTGTTTTGCCCCAAACACAAAATAATTTATATTAGGCTGAGTGAATTCTCGAATGCTCGAATTTCTTTCGTCTTCCCTTTGGAGCGCCTGCCATACTGGATAAAAAAAATTAGGCTAGCTTTCACAACTGCTCCTCTCGGCTATTACTGGGTTTCTAATATTTAATACCGATCCACTATATTGCCTAATGGAAAAAAACCATTTCTGAGTATCTAACAAACAATGAAGGACCTATAAGGAAGAACGAGGGTTTTAATAGACCCCAGAGAGGTATGAAGCCAAGTAAAAGAGCTCTGCTGACCGGGCCCGGAGCTGAAATGTATGTAGCACGTTCTAAGAGAACGCCATCAAATTAATATTCATCATCATCATCTTCATCACCATCGCCATCACCAACATCATCATCTTCTTCTTCTTCCTCTCCTTCATGATCATCATCATTTAATTTGATTTAATCCATTTTCACACAAGTTAGCAGCGGGGAAGGACTACTAAGAAGGGAACAGAGAACCATACGGGGTAGTTCACCCAATTTGCAAACACGTCACATTGTAAAAAAGAAGAAAAAGAACATTATTGTCAGAAAAAGTAACACATATAAATTGTTAATCGCTGTGATTTCATGCCCAAGTAACTTGTGGGCGATCAGGATCAAAGCCATCAATCGAATCTCTGCAATGTTTTTTGAAGCAAACTGGCTTACTACTGTAGGTCTTCGGTTCTAAGGCTGTCGGGTAACTTCTTCCATAAATAAGGAATTCTATTTTTAAAAAAAGTTCCCTTAGTTGAACAGTTAGGTTTTAACTAAAATTTAATCTAAGTTTATTACTTGAGAATGACCTTAGTCTCTTATCAGAGCAGAACTGAAGAAAATAGGAGTCAAACAAAGCAATTATAGTGACCACACTTGAATTTTTTAAACTGAGTAACAACGTCTCTGACTTTCTCTTCGGTAAGTAAACGGAAGTAGATGCAATCGTTCAAGTCGCTCGTTGTAGCTTAACCTTGAACCCCCTCAACTAGCTTTATCATAGAAACATACCTCGGGCTCTAGATTTCAGAGGCGTAATCAAGGTGGGAACACACAAGGGACCGTGTAAAGGGATTTCAGTGTACGTAAATATAATATTGCTCTGCTAATGACTTGTGCTGATGGTTCGACGAATGATTCCTAGCATCTTGTAGCTTCTCATTGGCTTTATTAATTGAACCTGAGCGTAAATGTGGTTCATTAAAACGAGCGTCACAAGAATTAAGAACACCAAAGGCCACACTGGGCGTCAACCCTTATCAAGGTTTAGTTCGCATGGTATATATAATCATATGTAACTGGTTCGCTTTTTCTTGTTACCGAGAATAACGAGTATTGTCTGTGTTAAAGACAAGCTTCCATTCATCACTCCATTCAACTAGATTGTCAATATATCGCTTTGTAATGATTCACAGTCACTGACGGTTCTTGTAGCGAGAAAACACTTAACATCGTCGGCAAATAAAGCCAGAGAACTTGAGTGAGACAAATCACGCGGTATATCGTTGATACATGAGACAAAATGAAGCAGGCCCAAGCAGTGATCCTTGTGGGACTCCTGAGGTGACAGATAACCAGCCTGAGTGTGTGCCATCTATTACCACACGTTGCATCCTGTCTGTCAGATAACTGGTGAACAACTGCAGTAAGCGACAACAACTACATCTTCATCATCATCATCATCATCATCATCATCATCATCGTCATCACCATTATCATCATCCTGATCGTCATTATCGTTGTCGTTGTCATCATGATGGTCATCATCTGTCATCGTCAATTATCTTCATCATCCCCCTTCTCATCCTCATCATCGTCATCATCTTTAGTCATCACCTTCTTTAAACAATCATGTGATGTCGCTTGTCTTATTGCAGTGTGTCCACCGCGACCTTGCGGCCCGGAACGTGTTGCTTGGCAAGGATAACGTTGCCATGGTTTCCGACTTTGGTCTGTCACGCGATGTGTATCAAAGTGGCGCATACGAACAGATAGATAGGGTAGGAAAATGAATGTTTTTAGTCACGTTTAAGTCTAAATCGGCAGCACGCCTGAGATCTTTACGGTTTTCTGACTTTGACAGTAATTATTACCAGTTAGCATTTTTAACCTTGTTATGTTCTATTTCAATTCATTTGTTTCGTTATCCCTGAACAACCCCAAAAGAGAAGAGAATAATTAAGAATTTATTTTTGTTACTAGCTGTTTCTTTTTATTTCTTGTATCCAGGGTCTCCAAACATGAAAGTAATTGCTCTCTGTTTATTTTTCTCTCTTTTTCTTTTCTTTCCTTTTTATTCCTTTCGTATTAAAGCAAAGGCCTTTGCCCATTCGATGGATGGCCATCGAGTGTTTAAATGGTTTGGCATTCACCACCGAATCTGACGTGTAAGTCTATTTGCTCATTCCACATGGAATAATTAAATAAAACAAACTTTAGACTAAACCAAGTAGAAAGACTGTGAACTACTATAGGAGTCTTGCCAGCACGTTCACTGTTTATTGCAATGACTCCCTCAATGATATTTTCTACAATATTCTTAGTATTCTTGACTGGTTAATAAGAGGGAGAAATATTATATACAAAAATTATTATATCATTAAAAACAAAACAAAACAAAAAATTAAATACAAGCCGAGCAAAGCTGGCGCATGTTTGATGTCTTACAGCAAACTTTTACTCAATAAATTACTGTAGAAATTTTGAAAGGAGTCGTCTGCAAATGGTGACTGATGCTGTTGGACAATTGACCGACGTGAGGGACTCCCCAATGCCTCAAATACCCTGTCAGTACTTTCAAGATACACGCCCGCATTTGATGTGACAGCGTACGCATTCCTTGAAATTGAATTGCATTATCCAATGATTCAGTTTTTTATATTTTTATTTTTCCTCCTGCTCCCTGGTTTTAAATGTATTGACTAAGCATTGTACGCAGCGTGTACAATCCTAACGAAATGATTGCAACTTACTTTACGCGCCACTTCTCTGCAATTCTAGTTTAAGGTACACTGTAAAATGCGCTCCCGAATCAAAACGTACCTCCAAATTCAACGCGATATTGGCAAGATAATGCTCACACTGAGTTTGTTTTTTAATACATAATATCTTCGGAAAGCGGTTAGCGCTCGCTGCCTTCCAGGAGTAATGACAGAGATCACATAAACGAGCAAGGAGCAAGCGTGGTTCATTTACGCATGAGCAGAATTCAATAGTATTTGCAGCCTAAAACAGTTGAACTACATTGCGCATGAGCACACCATTATTTGTAGGCAGTTATTTGCAGGTCACGTGGTGGGCTCTCGGCCAATGAAAAAGAAGAAACAATTGCTTCGAATGATAATAATGGTTATTAAACGGACATTCACCCAAGGAAAAAGAAACTTTATTCGCTATAAAGAGTGTTGTTTTCGATAAAACGCTATAGAAATTGATCCTAATTCTTCTTCTTAATGCAAAAATCTTTAATAACTATGCCACAAAATTAAATGTTTGCTACCTTGACTAAACTGTTTACACATAAGGTAAAATCAATGATATTTTCACGTTAATAAAAAATTACTTCCCCGTAATGAAGGGCAATAGGTGTAGAACATATCATGTTATAATCTGAAGTCAACCTTCATTACTGATTTGTGGGATATATTTATTTTGCAGTTGGTCATTCGGAGTGTTGATGTGGGAAATAGAATCTGGAGGTACAGCTTAAAATTATAATGTCTTAGCCTAACTCTTTACATACATGTATATGAACTATTACTCTTCTGGTTTTAACTGAGCACTTCAAGACCTCGATCCTAACCAAACTCTCGCACCTTAATCTAATCTAACGCGGATGTAAGATGGCCTCAAAAAGGATTCCTACTTTTTGTTGCTTCCTCATTTTCACTCGAAGGTATTTACATTGAGAGAAATATGACTAGACGCCCATGGTGGGGGCTCACTGGGGTGCCGACTGGGCGGTTTTAAGCCGGGGCTGTATGTACTGTTATGAATAAAACAGGCCAGTTAGCCTTATGAAACAATAAACGATTGGCATTATATTTTAACTGGGACATTTCCAAAATGCATCTCCTCTGCCCCACAAAATATAGCATGACAGTATTTGATCTAACTGGAAATTCCAAAAATTATTATCCTTCTACTCTTATAACTCGTGACTGAGGGTCAACCTTTGATGTTTTTCAAAAACAGTGTTATTTAAAAGAAATCATTTCTGTTCCTTAAAATTTGCAAAGCAAATTTTAAAGTTTCAGTTTCATTTCTGTCGCATATTGCATTAAAAGCCCTTCTTCCATGGCAAGTGAATATGTTTAGATTTGACGGTGCGATCTACAAATAGCATACTCCTTTCTTGTTGTAAGGAAAGACTTTTCACATGCAGGGAGAGAACAGCAACAAGTTGAAGCTTTTCCCGTGGGGACCGTGGGAGGGCTGCTTGTTTCTGCAGTTCCCGCGCAGGCTACAACTTCATCATCGAATACTGTAAATCATTCAGTCTGTCCGCCAGCTCCGTCCGCCATTTGTCTTTTTTTACATAGACTGTCGACTTATTGTTTGATTAGGCGTGGCCCTTGAGACGAGCAACCCAAAAATTACCTCTGCCAGTTATGAAGAATTACAAAACTCGAAATGAACCAATCAAATAAAACGTCTTTAAAAGACAATACTGTGCTCAATCCCTGTGGTCAACGTTTTCAGTATTGTTATGTACTAAAGGGCAATTAAAGAATTAAAGAAAGTTCAACTTGCAATTGTGATGGTCTTTTTAGGAGCAAAACCATATCACACTATGGGAAACGTCTTAGAGATTCAAGACTTTTTAAACAAAGGAAGAAGGTTGACAAAACCCGATGGATGTTTGCCTGAGATGTAAGTTTTAAATAATGATGATATTTAACAATTATTCCTAGAGTGCACGTTGGCTTTAATCATCTCACATGCAACAAGACGCTATGGGAGCGTGCAATTCGGCGCCGTCGTTGTGGAATTAATTGTGAACGCGGAGGTAATAGTAAGAAATGATATTTTTCCGGATGCCCTTCCGTAAAAATACCCTTTCTTTTCTCCTTTGAGTAACAAGACGTCTTAACTTCTCCACCGGAAGTCGTCTAGGTGCATGACCGCGTTTCGATTATAATTTCTGTCATAAATAAATTGTAAACGACAAGATCTCAGTTCCACCTCCATTATTTCCTCTACAACAACACTTTCCTTATGTACGGTTAACTCCACACCTTCTCCAGCAACGTAACTAACATCAGTACACTCCATTACAAAACTTGCTGAAAATGTACAATCTCCACACCGAGGATAATCCATATTCAACATCGCAACATAAGCTTTAATAAATTATTAAATGAAAAGCAATAACACGCAATACAAAAACAAGCATAAAAACACCTACTCTTCCAAACAAAACTAAAAGAAGAACAACGAACCGTTACAGAGCCACGTCAACTGCGTTTTGCTTCTCCTTGTTGACAATCTATCGCTCAGTCCGAATCAGCCGAATCGCTTCGTCTACACGCACGCAACGCAAACGACCGTACCACTTCCTCGATCTTCCTCTTTCGAATCACTCTTGCTGCAATGATCTCCATGAAGGCATGTAACTTGTTTTTACTTTTGAGCAGACGTGTTCAGTTACCATATTTGGAGAGCATCGTATAATGGCTCACATACCATGATGGCTAAGCCAGTCAGAGCTCTAGAATTGCATTGTCCAATGATTCAGTTTTAAATAATGATTAAGATGGTGAAAGTGGAACCTCTATTGCTCTAGCCATATGCCAGAACAATAGAAATAGAAATAAAATTGGTAGAAATTGTTAAATACACTTGTTTATCGACATCATTCCTTCCTTTATCATGTTATTAAATATTCGTAAAAGCTTTTCCCTTGATTATGTATCGATACCGTTACGGGAAAATTGATGTTGGTCACTCTTAAGTTTGCATTATTTTTCCCTCGGTCATTGCTAATGAAGGAATTTTTTTCCGGGTAACACCCTTTGCAGCAATACCTATTTTGTGGACAAACAATACTCTCTAGACTTTTTCACTATGCTTAAAAAGCATATGGAGGACTGTTCACAGTCCCTGTATTTTTCTCTCACTTCGTCTAAAAGCGCCCCCCCGCCCCTTAAGTAGTTTAAACATACTCATCCACGATGGCTGCCCATAACGCAAAGCGCTCGATTTCGACAATCTTATGGAACAATTGGGGACTGTGGACAGTCTAAACAACATACATATACATTACATGCCAAGATCTGTTGAAGATGTCGTTACATATACAGTGTAAACGCAATTTTAAATGAGTAAGGCAAGTTAACACAGTTAACAAACTGTAAAATAGTCACTCTCTATTCATGACGTGATATATGATTTGCGATTACCACAGACCAAAAGACTCACCACTAAACACCTCTACTTCAACTGGTTTTTTCTCGATGTAAACAATGTGGGAGAGGAGGAAGCTATTTGGAGAGGAAGGCTTCCCGGGGCAGACTTGTATACCCTCCCATCTGTTATTCCTCTCCCACAGCCCCATCATGAAAAAAAAGTCAATTTGGTATATCATTCATTGTATAAAAGTACAACAATAAAGGATATTACATATTAGTCTTAATTCATTGGACTATAAGATTGACCAAAATCATGTCAAACACATTTCGCACCTGATGGATGACATGGGTTGGTAGTTGTTGTTCCACGAATGTTGAAGGTGTGGGTGGAGATGGGTGTGTGGGTTAGTCCCATATCTCACTTTCTAGAGTAGGCAGCAGAACTCCTTATCCTTACTATAACGCAGTTCAAACTCCTATTCTTGATGCAAGTTCTGAAGTTCTAGTGTGGCTAATCCCCAACTGCTTGAAAACTATATCCTTGACATAAGTATTCAGTAAAATTGTTAGCCCTTAAATGTATAAACTAATGAAATATGACAATGAACTGTAAATTGTAAATATTTTATGATCAACTCCTCTCAGGGCTTTTCGGAGATACTTTTACAACATTTTTTTTTTGGGTTCTTTTGCCAGACTGCTTATGGTGCAGTTTACAAATAATGATGGAATGTGTAATGATGCCTTCTATGTTAATGTGAATTTGGCACAGACCACCCACCGGGGACTACGCCCCCTACTCTTTACGAACAGTGTGTGGGTTCGTTAACTTCCCACAGAATTTATGATCGAGCAACTTAAGCAAGGCGACGGCAACGAGAAAGGCAAAAAGCAATAGGTTTTTATTGGTAAAACAACAACTCTGCACGTGCATTACGGTTGTTTTATTCATTCTCGACTTCACGTTCTGAGGAGGACACGAACACAAAACAACTACTTTCTTTCTCTTTTTCTAAACGTCGATATAGTCCTTGAGAATTCAACTCCACAAGAATTCACCAACGTTTCGGTCGTTGAGTTGTGCAAGGCTTGTGAGACGGGGCCTACGGTTAATCGTCCCTATCCGTGAAGACTAGAAGGTAACCGTTTGCAGATGTCATTACAAAGGCAGCACTTTCTCCTTAGTCACTAAAGACCCTGAATGCTGGTCCAGCTGGGGTTTGAACCAGCGGCCTCCCGCTAGGCAGACTGACGCTTATCTAATTGAGCTAACTGGGCGTTTAAGTGGCATGTGAATTGCCCCATAACATTCTATAAGACAAACTTGATTACTTTGCTTAATGTTTAGCTATGAAATAATGAAGAGATGTTGGGAAAAAGAACGTTCGGAACGTCCAACATTTCATGAGCTTTTGGCGTCACTTGAGGAAGAATTGCGGAAATCAACAGGAGTAAGTATGCCACAACGTAACTGATAAAGAGTAAAAAGTTTAAAAGAACGCACAGTCCTGAACTTTATTTTCTTTTTCTTTGACTACTAAGCGCATAAAATAACATTTCGTCTTCCCTATATCAAAACAAGTCGGTCATATTACTATTATCAGACCTTTCTGCAGCATCTGATAAGATGGACAATGTAATACAATTATTTATAAAATAACTAAGATAGTACGCGCGCTCTGATTGGCCGAGAGGCGCGTGTTTGCATGAGAGTATGTAAACATGGTTAAAGTTTTTGAGTTGAAAACTCAGCAAGTTTAACTTATTTTCCCATTCCCTCGTCGGTTAAAACTTGGACAATCTTTACAAACGTGCTGTATCAATTTGTTTTCGCTTAAGCTGAAATTTTAAGCGAGAAAAATCTGTATTTTGCAAAACAAGAACTGATCATTATTAATTACGAGTGAACGACTTGGTGTACAAGACTTCGCGACTGGTAAAAATTTCTCTTTTAATCAGAACCAAAACAAAGAGTTCTGCGTTTTTTCACGGGAAAGTTAATTAATAAAAGCAATAGAAAACGTTTTTCCTGTATTTGCATAGCCTGATATAAACACTCAAAGGGTTGAGAGAATTCTCGACAGTAGTGCAAACCAGAGATGGAGTCGAGGGTTTGCATAACTGTCTCGAATTCTCCAAACCCCTCTCGTGTTTATATCAGGCTATGCAAACACGGAAAACGTTTTCTATT
>BOPM01000284.1:237064-266871 GCA_022179025.1 Porites australiensis
GTCTCCTTTGGCGAGGAGCGCGGGATCATTTTTCTTAACAGCGGCGGGTCATCTGAATGCCGTGGTATAAGACCTTAAGAGATACACGAGAAATTCACCTGCCTAAATTGAAATCCGCTGTGGAAAGGACTGGAGCGAGTTACCCAAAAAATTCCCTACGGAGTAAAGACTTTAGTTTTGGAACTTTAAGTCAGAAACATTTCGGCATTTGCTAGGACAAGATAGATTCTGAACTCCATAACCTTCCTGGGCTCCTGACAGATTACAGAACAAATGCAGATTATAGACTAGTAATGACCACAGGTTACGGAGTGCGGGCGACAAAGACCGGAGGTCCAAACGCAGTCAAACGCTTTTGCTCCAACGCTGTGCTTTTGCGTAAGATGGTCAAAACACGCGTGAACAGCTTACGCGGGGTAGAAGATCGAAACGCGCTTGATCAAAAAGGGTTTTTTGAATTCCACTCATTCTTAGTGGAAGTCCAAGAGAATGCTGGCATTATATATACATGCGACGCATGCGTAATAACAACCTGGAGATTAGGATTGTGGGCTCCTCTTGTCGCCCGCAATTGTTTCTTAACACTTTTTATTGTAAATGTTGTAGTTAATTTTTTATCTCAGGTAATTTTTGTCTTTCTTTTGTTTTTGGGGATGGTAATGTATGTTAATGAAGTTGAAACAAAAGAACAATAAAAAATGGTGTCTAAAAATTATTGTTATCATCATCATCATCATCGTCATCATCAAGCCTACCAACTTTGAGCCCCTTTTCAGTGACTCCCGACAGCTGTTTTCTGTGACAACGTCAAGTAAAACAACACTTCTTTCTATTGTAGGTAGCGCGTGGTGATAGGTAGAGGGGCTTATGTACGGAGGGAAATTTGTGTTTCAAAATCGATTGAGCTATCTGGAACAACGGCAACAGCCTACTCAATTTACGCATTAACAGTATATGAGCAGGATGTTGAGCTAATACAGAAGGATGGCAAAATAGTACTCAGATCGTAAATTATGTAACATATATCATATACAAGTAATGACAAAATATTATCCTTATGGTGTGTCACTTAGTAAAGGACGATTGGAAAAGCTTTCGAGAGCTTATAATCATAATTTAGCAATAACCAACGGACTTACCAGAAATGAGTTATCCGGACCACATGAATTAATGCTAACAAAAACTCAGATCAATAAATTGAAAAAAGCAATGAGCCAGGGTACAGGATCGGATATCAAGATATCACAAAGACAAATCAGAAAGGCTGTTAGACAGGGTGGTAGTTTGTGGGGATCATTAATCAGTTTAGGAAGCAAGTTACTACCTATGGCTATGCCATTAGCCAAAAAAGCTATCGCACCGCTTGCAACAGGAGCGTTATCAGGATTAGCCAGTCTCGGTGTGGATAAAATATTCGGAAAAGGTCAACGACGTTTTTACAAGCTAAAGACGATTTTGATTTAACCTGATGGAATACAGGAAACGATGTTTAAAAATGAGCACATAAGCATGGACTATTTCGAAAAGACCCGAAAACTTCGTTATTCCTCAACTAAAGCATGTTTTTGTATAGTGGGATTTTTGCATGCATTGGCAAAAAAGAATTATTTTTTGTCTACAAAAGTTGTGATTTTTGCCCAAACGAATAAAGAATAAGAACTGTGAGAACCTGTGAGAATATTTAAAATTTACAATTTTTCCAGTCTATAAAGTTACCATATGATATCGTTATAGACAGAAATGGCAACTGCACAAATACACACAGAAGGTCACTATGTAATTAATGGAACGTAAGATCGTAGGCATGCGCAGCACTGAGCCTCGCGTAATGTTCAAATTGAACCCCCCCCTCCCCCCAAGCGCACCTGTCCCCCTCTGAGGTGGGAAGTCAAGTCAAGTGGCTGCCGAATGGCCCATTTGGCCTCGTGCTTCAAATCGTTAAGATTGCGTTTGAATTACTCCTATTCATTGAAGTCGTCACAATTTTTTGTTCTTTAACATATAGAAGAGTAACATTCATTCCTGATAAGATGTAAATAGCTAAGGACAGTGTGGCTAATTTGCGTACTAGAAGCTCGAATTGTACTTTGTAATTTGTTTGCCTTATGAGCACTTAGGAGTTCTTAAGAACTCGTTGAAACGTGTCCGTGCGTTCTAGATCGAATTGTAATTTGGAAGTGTTGGCTTTAAGGAGAGGGGAAAACCGGACTACCCAGGAAAAAACCTCTAAGAGCAACGGAGAGAACCAACAGGTGAACAAACTCAACCTACTTATGGCGTCGACGCCGAATGTGGCGCGTGGACAGTTTTAGACCTCTTTGGCTTACATGTTTTGTTTCCTAATGTAGGTCATGTGATATTAATCCAGAGAACTGTTTCCATCAAATTTCGCTCACGTCCATCAAAATCTCACAATTTGAGCTTTTCTTCACGTATTTTTTTGCTCCTGAAGAATGTATAAACAATTCCCATGGTCTCAAAAGTACTGTCGCTATATACTTTACAAGACCTCAATTACGACTTGCTTATATCTGAACATATTCAAAATCAGTTCCATTAGTGAAAGCCCAAGGCAACCTCCAAAACACAACAGTTATCATCAATTAATACAGAAATCAATATTTTCTTAAACGCTCGAGCGGTAAATTTTCAGCTAATAGTATACTAGTCAACCGTCAAAGGCTCTAAATTTAACCGTCAACTGTCAAAATTGTAAAACAAAAAAAAAGCCGTTAACGGCGTCAAAGCTACCACCTCATTGAGACCCTCAAAGAGGTTTTTCTAATAATTAGTTACCCCCTAATGGACATGCATTGTAGTCATCAACAGAATTGTTATAAGAAGCGTTCTGAGAGTTAAACAAATGATTACATTTAATGAAATGCCATGATACATCAACTTTTTCCTAGCTTCTAGCCCCTTCCAAGAAGGTAAGAACGGCTAGCGAGAACTCAGTTTGACAGTTGAAAGAAGGCTTATGAGGATTTAGAAAATCAAAGAAGCGTCTGAATGGAATTCGTGAAAGCTATACCACAGGTCACATGAGGGTTGAAACCAGGGTGGGGTACAGCATCAACAACGGGGGACAACAGTCCGCAGCAGACACGCAATCCGTGTGGTCGAAAAAATCGTTTTACAACCGAAGTCCATCAAAAACTAGCGTCCAACTCTACATCCAAGTACTCTTTCATTATGAACATAGGACGAGGCAAAGTAGCCGGCCTGTCTGTTGCTCATATCCTTTTGGGGATTATCATGGCCATCTGTGGCGGCCTTCAAATTAAACTTCAGCTGAAATATCTGTGGTTGGACTCTCTCCACGCAGGTATCTGGGTCGGGATATGGGTAAGTCATACTCACCAATATTAGAGTACTCCGACTATCTAGATGCAGCAACTGCACTATCTCTTCTTAAATTAGTTGATGAATTATCAAGAAAAAGAAAAGGAACACTAGACTATCGGACCCACATTATAGTGTTATCGAAACTTGCACGAGCTTTGAATTTCTTAAAAGAAGTGTTTAACACAGTTAGATATCGTTTAATGTCGGTGTTGTTCCGTACAATAAATTGATTTGAAGACCAACCTTTGGCCGGAATTTCGAAATCTCGATGAACACTGTGTATTGCGTTTGCTAGTGTTTGATGTGTTGCGTAGTGCGTTTTGACAACAAAGGAGAGTCATCAAATCGTTGGCATTGTTATCAAGTTTAGCTATTGGTGTATATAGTATCCTGTATGAAGTGGCAGCACGATCTCTTCTCATAAAGGAGTGTGTAGTGACAGACAGCTTGATTGAGGAGGTTCGGGAAATCATTCCCTGAGTTTACTTTATTTACCTGCACAAAAAAGACAGATCCAGAGAAAAAAACGAGGCGCTGTGAATGAAGTAACGTGATATGCGGAAGTATACAGAAAGCACTACTGAAAATACAAAGTGTAATAGGGTCCCCTATTATAAGATACGAAGCTTCAAAGATTTAAAACAGTTTGCTGACAAAATAAGTATTCCTTGGAACATATATTAAAAACTTTACTCAGACGAATTAGAAGTTTAGCCAGCTTGCTTTTTTTTCCATAGTGTATGCATATTAGTTACGGATACCTCTTTTGTCAACTGAATTATCAACATTTGCCTAGCATCTTAATTGTTTGTTTTTTGCTTACATTGTATTTGTTTATTAGGAAAATAAACTGTTCCTCGAACGCCTAATAAAGCGTTACCCTGCATTACTTCTTTAACAAATAGATTGTAATGAGAGACCAAACACCAGATTCCATAGAGACTCAATGGGAAGACTCAACTGATTAAATAAATTCGACTCCGGTTACAATTAATGCTGTCGCGAAGGTCAACATCGACTAAAGAATAATCTTACTGGGTTATTAACTTTTTTAGTCTGCCAAAGGCGACTTTAATTTGGAGTACAATGTCAATAAGTTCACGACTAAATATCCCTTCCACGAAACGGCTAGATTATAATTGTAATTTATTGGCCAAAACTTTAGCTTTGAGGATGTTTTCTTGCCTATTTTAGCCATAAAAGCGACTGCTAGCTCTTTTGGGTCCCTTCAAAGACCACGCTATGACAGATTTTCTTACCCGTTACTTCAACTAGAGAAAACCCTACCCTTCCATATGACCTGAAGTCTGAACAGGGCACACCTTTTGGGCGGAGCCTCCCCGTATATAGGTTATAATAGAGAGTACCCTCCCCTGGGGGATGCAGCAACTACATAAACAGCGGATTAGTATATGGTGTAATTTTGAATTATTTGGAGCACGTGGATTTATTATCTGGTAAAAGAATCCAATTAGATATTGTCTTGTCTCGATTTCTTACAGATGATGCTCACAGCGGTCATGGGTATTCTTGCCAGTTTTACCCCAACACCCGTTCAACCGTACACTGCAGGGGGTAACAACAACACGGCAGGGGGTAACAACAACACTGCAGGGGGTAACAACAACACTGCAGGGGGTAACAACAACACTGCAGGGGGTAACAACAACACTGCAGGAGGTAACAACAACACGGCAGGAGTTATTGGTGTAAGTATCAATGAAATCGGGCCACTTGACATTCAAAACGATAGACCTTTTACCGATACGGCGACCATATTGAATTTATTAAATTTAAAGAGTATCATGGGATGCCCAGGGGGACTCGCTCAGTATTTAGTGCGCATTTCAGGCAAAAAGAGAACTTCACTGTATATTTCTCGGGAAAAAGGCGTTCATTATTACATCCAAACACGGCACAACGATCTTTTTTCCCATTACAATCTTTTTCTAGGAAAATTTAAAGAAAAATTGACCCGAAAAGCGCCCGTGTATATACTGAGCGAGTATGTCGGATCGTGCTCATGCCCCCTGGGCATCCCATAATACTCCTTAAATCTAATAATTTCAATATGGCCTCCGTATCGGTAAAAAAGTTTATAACGCTTTATTCATAGGCTTCCTTCTAGAAGATCAGCAGTGAGACTCGCGCCTCACAAAGGTTACTCGACTGTTGGCCCGCCTACTGCTGCAATTCTCGGTTTTTTACATAACGTCACCGTCGAGTCACCAAACTTCAAACTGAGAAACTGTCGATTCTACTTTCATGAGGTATTACAGCTCCTGAACACCTTTATTTAACCAAATTTTCGGTTCGAAAGGTTCCTTGTTTAGGGCACGGTCCAGGCTTTTGCTTGACGCGGCATTTACTTGGCAGCAGGGAAAGTTCTTAATATGTAGGTTAAAAACGTTACCGAGTTTTTGAGATCTTGCTGTCTAAACATTTTTTCTCTCAGCGACGGGAGGCAATACTCCTACGCATGCTCTTTCTTAATGGGCTCTTTCGTGTGTTTAGGTTTACTAAAGCGTCTTTTAATGCTCTGACGCCTTCATTCATAACATTTTAAAACTTTGCCGCCATCTTGGCAATGAGACGTACGGAACGGTAATTTTATATGTGAAATTACAAATTCACGTTGAAATCTCGCTCCAGAATAAAGGAATAATTCGTCACCCATGATATTAGTATAGGTAATAGCATGATTTGTAGTGATATTTGGCATAAATACCACGAGTGATATTTCGAAATTGTTATACGTAATTTCACGAGCCGTTAGGCAAGTGAAATTTGAGACAATTTTGAAATATCCCGAGTGGTATTTATGCCAAATATCACTACAAATCATGCTATTATTTGTTTATACCACTACCCGCAGAAGGTTTGTAATTTTCACATGTAGATATTTCAAATTAAGCTGAAATACTACTGCTCTAAGCCAATCAAATTGCAGAAATTTCTCATGTAGTGGTATAACTGTGATTATCTTTACGTGTAATAACTTATACCTACACTAGCTTGAAAAATCCTTGGGTAGATTTGTTCAGTTTTTTGTTGGTTGGTGGCGAACTTTATATCATTTTTAAAAGTGACTTCAGCTGAAACTTTTTACCTACTGTCGCTGCTTAACGTTAGGGAGCTTACGAATCGACGACTTTTGCACGACGGCGCCGCTGGGTCACGTCACAGTTCTGCGTTGCCGTCCTGCAGAAATTTGAATTTACGATTCGTAGTAAAGACGACGACGCTTGTGCGCGCAGCAGGCAAATTTTCCCGCCGTTTCTGAAGTTTGTTTTCTTCTTTCACAAGTAAGCTTATTTGTTCAACCAAAATGTCTAAATTCATAAGAGAAACGAGAGCTCGTATTGCAGACGCTTATGGAAACAGATTTACCAAGGACCGAGTATTTCACTGTATTTGTACTTTTATGCGTTTCGTCAACAAACTCAGAGTTAACTACGGATTTAGACGAGACAACAAAGGACGAATGCAAGGCGCAGTTATATACAGGGAGGGCATTTATAAAGTTGCTGAACAGCTGTAGTTACTGTGATGAGATAACCACTTGCAATGGTCTAGTTCTAGCTTTAGTACCATCTTGCCAATATGGTTTCACTCGGTGTTAATTTATGTTTGTCTACAGCTAGCTATGGTGTTGATTCTTCGGGTCGTTACTCCAATGAAAACAGACAAACAAATCGAAAACATATATAAAGAACATGTTCCTAATGTGATACTTGAATTATCTGGAAAAATTCACTGAATTATGTAGGGAAAACTTTGAAAATTAGTCTCACGTCCTGCTTTTTCTAGGACGCCGGCGAATCGCTGTAAACAACGGCGTCGACTTTGGCGCGACGCTGGCAAGTGCACAGATAAGCATGCGCAGTAAGCCTGTCACGCAGTCGAAAGGCGTCGTCGTGCGAAAGTCGTCAATTCGTAAGCTCCCTAATGAGGGGCGTACCTGAGAGTATTTTGAATTTTTTTAAAAAAACAAAGGAATGAAACAGAAGAAAAAGAAACTGGCAGGATAAGCAGTTGCCTAAGTTTCTCCGCTTTAACTGCTTTTAATTTATAGCAGAGCTGTCTTGTGCGCACAGCGGAATAGCATGCCGGTTAGAAAATTGGGTCCAGATCTATGTATCCAAGGGATTTTGGTTCTGACAAAATTGTCCGTAAGTCCTTCCTTCCGTCCGTCCACCCTTTATGTTAGTCAACGTGAGATGTCGCACTTACTATCTAGGAGTCCAAGGCATATATACAATTTGTTGACTTGATATTGGACATCACCGTTATGGTCAATTGACAGCTGTCAAAAAGAGGTATCCACTGAACAGTGTCACATGACTGTCGCGGGCTCAGGTGTACAACTTATCGAGGAGACATAGTTTTTCAAAGTTATCTGTTATTGGTTTTCAATCGGATCGCAGGCACAGGTTTATTTTTTAAAGGTGGAATTGCTTTTTGCTTACGGCAAAAGTTGAATTACTTGCGAAAGACATTTCCTAAAACCCCTACAAGATCCCTCAAGAGCTTCGCTTTTGGCCTTGGCTAATTAAATCTATATAAATTTTAAAACCAAGCGGTTGTTCTCCTTGATTATCCCCCAACGCTAAAACACGAAAGGCCATAACACTGTAGTTTGCAGAAACGGTCTTACATACAAGAGGAACAAAAGAGATGTTTACCTCACTTCCTCACCTGACTGATAAGCGCAGCTGAATAAATTTAATCACTGAAGTCGAGCCGGCGGAAGAAATTTGGGAGAATTGGTTGCTGGACTTGGCTTTGCTCCTCATTCAGTGTTCTTGTTAAAATTCAGATTATTTTTCAGTCCTCGCTATGGTACTAATCGGCTGATTATTTTGGTTTGTTCTAATTTCAGATTATTGTCTTCATAATCTTTTCCACCATCTCTAGTACGCTGGGTTTGGAAATCGTTGTCTATTACATCTACACCTTCGCTACCTCTTGGGATGTTTATCAAAGTTCCAGTTCTTATAAGAACATCGCCTTTGTTACATTTTTCTTGGCCATAGTTGAGGTTATCATAGGACTCGTTGCAGCGACCTTTGGTTACCTTTTCTCATTCCATGTACGTAAGCAGAAGCATTTCTTTTCTGAGTAATGCATAAATTTTTCATCGCGTATTGAGTAAAGACCTCTTGGAGATATCTTGTACTGAGCCTAATACAAAATACTCGCATAGCTAGGTGTTTTTCAAAAGCGGCTTTTTATACGTGCTCAATTTGGAACAGAAAAGATAAGCAAACAAAACGAAGAAGCATGGAGACAAAGGTTGAGAGCATATGTCAGAGCACTGGCTTTGTGAAACTCAATTGCCCACTCGCACGTACAGTCTGTGTTACGCGGAGTGAGCAGAGTTCTAAATATTATAGACTTTCATTTCCAGCCGGCACGTGGAGTCCCAGTTTTGATAGCAACACTTTACATATATACAATGTTAACAGATGATGGCCACTGCGACACCTGAAGGACGATCATGGGGTTATCCCTATATTAAGATCTCTCCTTATAGATAACCCACAGAGCCCACGAAAAGTTGGCCACGCCACCGGGTCTATGTCCCCTTCAGTCTTTTCGTACGGTGGTCTGGGTTTTTACGTCCCACCAAGAACCAGATAAGTGAAAGTGCTGTGAGATGGGACGTACGGTTTTTCGTCCTTATCCGAGAAGACTAGAAGGTCTAACCGTTTGCAGATGTCATTACAAAGGCAGCACATTCTTCTTCCCAGTTACTGAAACCCTGACTTTTGGTTCTGCCCCGGTTTGAACCTGGGACCTCCTGCCCAGCAGACCGGCGCTCTCTTAACTGCATGAGCTAACCAGGCGGCGGTTGAGGCACAGTCACTTTTACTAACTGTGCTTTGAGTTCAGGTAGCACTTTTTAGCCTAGACAACCACTGCAAATACAGTAATCGGCAAATACAGCCGTCTCTAGCCCTTGTAGAGGGGAGAGCAGTCGAAGTACAAAATATATATTAGTGCGAAGAAAAATTGACGAAAAAGATCCTGCACCCTGAACGCCAAGTAACCCTAAAAAATATTCATGCACTGGCCTTAAAAAAAAAACAATACAAGGAAATTTCTAAAGAAAAACAATGAAGTCATGCTGCTCGAAAATTCCCCACCCAACCCAATGAATAACTTTTCTAATAGTCGTCCCTAAATTCCCTTTTAACAATCTTTAACTGTCAAAAGCTCTAAAATTTAACCATCAACCGTCGAAACTGGAAAAAAAAAATAACCGTTAACCGTCAAAGCTACAACCCCTTTCAGACCCTGATAAAATCTTTAGGAGGTGGCGCTTTTCAGACACCAACTCTCTTTATTATTTCCCAAGAACAGGAACGTACTGGGCCCAGTGTACCGCAGACCCGGGTTGCTCCAATGGATGTTAGAGGTGAAGGGAATGATGGAATTTCACTAGCAGAACAGCAACAGATGAATCAGGTAAGGAATTTAGTTGTTGAGTTCAAGAACACTTTCTTGCCTTTATATTTACAATAGCCTTGAACCAGGGGCCCGTTTTTTCGCAATTCCCTCGGGTAACTTGTTCAAGCTGTTCAATGTTTGCCTTGTATGCATTCAAGATCAAAGTTTTAATCATTAAGAAAATGATACAAAGATTAATTAAATTATCAGTTAACGAGGCAAAACTGACAGGTTTGTGAGATAAAAACTATACTACTATTTAACATATTTTGATTTTAAAATTTGCCTTCGGGCCCAAAAAGTCACCCAACCTTTCGAAAACCGGGCCCCGGGCTCCTTACACTGAAAACTTTAAGTCGATTAGCTCAAGCAGCCTCCTGCAATCGTGTTGCGAGTTACTTCTGGTGAAAGAACTACAAATCAGTTTCCTTAATTAGAAAAGAAGTGTAGTCTCTGAATTTTTTTGTTGTTTGTTTTCCAACCATTCCAAGAAAAAACTTGTTTTTGAGAAACGTAAGCATGCTTTTTGCGAAAATTTTTAAAAAAAGAAAAATAATATGACGTTCGAAGAGTTCAAGAACAGCTTTCCCTCTAAACGGGTAAAAATGTCATGTAAAGACCCTTCCTTTAATTATGTCACCTTCGTTAAAACATCTTCTGTCTAAAAGGAATAAGCTTCTGAGGAAGGGGATGGTACCGAGGAGGCCGGTTTCTTGCAACAGAGAATAACCCAGCTTATCAAAGAGAATCAGTTGAATCTGACTAACGTTAAGAAGTAAACACATGACATGGGCGGTAGATCCTGGTGGAAAGTGACTGATAAATTAACTGGTCTTGTTGTGTCAAATATAAATCTGTCATCTTCATTCAATGTGAACGATATCAACACTCACTTTCAGTCAGTCAACAAAGACATAAATTTTGTCGAACCTGCCCTGCTGGAGATTATGCCAGAGCTTCATAAAGTTCCTGTGATTCATGAAACATCGGTCTTCAAGGTATTAGCGCATGTGAAAAGGACTGCCACTGGCCCAGATGACCTGCCTTTTTGGTTTTGGAAGGGGTATGCCCTGGAACTAACACCTGTGATAACACATATTTTGAATGTTTTCTTAGTCTCCCGGCAAGTCCCTAAGATTTGGAAGACTGTACATGTGCGACCTATTCCTAAGGAGACCAATATTTCTGCCAGTAGACCAGCTCAGACCGAAACCAGTCACTGACATTACAATGAGACTTTTTGAAAGGTTAATCCTAGATTTCGAATTGAGGAAACCGGTTTCCTGCTTTATTCATTAAGATCAGTTGGTGCCTGTAAGAAGGGTTGTGGAACTGAGACTGCCCTGTTATATAGATGGCTTGATGGCCATTCTACTGTAACTTTGTCAGAGTTCTGGCCCGGGTTGTTCAAAGGCTGGATAGCGCTATCCATCGGATAAATCACTATCCAGCGGATAAGTATTAGGGAAACCAATTGTGTTATCCACTGGATAGAGATTTATTCGGTGGATAGCGCTATCCACCTTTTGAACAACTAGGGCCTGTCTTTTAACTCCTCGAAAGCCTTTGACCATAAACTTAAGAAAGTGCCTGAAATTAACCCTTATATTGTTAATTGGGTTACTGAATTTTTAAAAGATCGTCAGCAAAGGGTATGTGTAGACAAAGTCATGGCCCCATTCTTGCCTGTCAATCGAGGTGTGCCCAGGGCACTGTTCCGGGGCCTGTATTTTTTACCATCATGATTAATGATATAAGTCCCACCTCCCAGCATACCTTAATGACTAAATACGCTGATGATATTACAGGTAGTATACCCGCTGGGCCTAATGTCAATGATAATGCCTCTGAGGAGGTAGAGAATGTTAAAGACTGGGCAGAGGAGAGTTTGATAAAACTTAATCTAAGTAAGACCAAGGAACTGGTCATGCTTGAAGCTTCTAGGAGTGATTTTTCAGGATAGTCCTACCAACTGGGATAAGCATTTTCAATTGATGATTTGATGGAAAGAGCTCTAAAACGTATGCATATCCTTAGAGTGTGTAAAAGAAATGGTTATAGTGTATTTGATCTTGATTACCTCTTTAATTGCCTCATGATGTCACTTTTTACTTACTGTATCAGAGTTTTGCTGCTTATACCAAATACCTTAGTCAAATTGATAGGCTATTGAGAAGGGCCTTTCGATTTGGGTATATTCAACATGAAACATCGATTCAACATATTCTTAAAGATAGGGATTTGAGGCTCTGGAAAAGTGTTACGGGTACTTCCTCGCATCCCCTGCAGGATCCTCTCCGCCCTCTTAAGAACAGGGCTCTACGCGGTAGGTCGCTCTAAAATTTAACCATCAACCGTCAAACTTGGAAAAAATTAACCGTTAAGCGTCAAAGCATAAAATCCTCATAAAATGCTCGATTTTACGAACTGGAGGTATTCAGACACCAACTCTCATTTTTATTTCACGAGAATAGACCCGTGATAGGTTGTTCCTGGGTGCTTCAACTTCGAATGGTGAAGGCGAAGAGAATGGGGGAACTCAAGGCAGGAACGACCATCAACCGACGACTCAGGTATGGCATTTACTTGCTGAGTTCAAGAAAACTTTCATGTCTTTAAGAAACGTAAGCATACCTCCGCGAAAATTCAAAATCAAAGAAAAACTATCGTCAATTCGTGGGAACGTTGTTTAGAAAATAATCAAATGGTTATCAACTCTGGTTTTCTCACAGTAAATTGTAGGAAATGATAGAAATTCAGATTGTTTATCCATTCATTTAATATACTATCTTTTCTCTGGAAACACAATACTTTTCTTGCTGTTTACTACATTTGATTAAATAAAAGTTATGTATTAAGGTATATATTTATAGAAAAACAAGAAAACAAAAACGGGAAAAAAAAAGAAAGAAGGAAGGAAAGAAGTACGATCCATAGCAGGACTCGAACCCGGCACCTTCGCCTCGTTGCGACTTCACCTAACCACTACACCACTAAGGCTGATTACGTAATATTCTCTTCAATCCAATCCCGAAGTTAACCATCGTACTCATCTAAAAGACTCCTGCGTGTCTTAAATTTGGTAAGACCTCTAACCGGGCTCTAACCGTGCTGAAGAAACTTTCCCACAAAGAAAACCCTGCGTCTGAGCAGCGAACGATGCACGTTTTCATAAGAATTTGATCACACCGAACTTCGACGAGCGTGAGCTTCTTCGGAAACGATAGATCTTCGCACTATCGAATTCGGACTAGCCTCGACCCGATGTCCTTCTACTACGAGTGAGCGAGTAACTAATTTGCACATCCTAGTCCCTGCAATAACTCGTGGTACGCTCGCGCGTCCCCACGAGTTAAAAAGGAAAAATAGGTTTGTTGTCCGAAAATGTGGTTCGTGGATCAAGCTTTCCATTCTAAAGGTTTGATGTAAACGAAAATTCCATGCTTTAAAGTTTTCGCATTCAAAGAAAATATCATGACAGTACTAAATACTGTATATTTTTCAGCAAAAGTAGAAGTTTTCTGAATTGGGTTATGTGATATTCCTCGACGTGTTTAGATGACGACGCGATCATCAGCAACCGGTCGCTTTGGGACTTCTGCCCAAATATTGTAATAAAGAGAGCCTTTTCATTCACACGTGATCGGCAGCTCGCAGTGGTTTCTCTCCCTTCGAAGGGTAGCCGCGTCTGGCCTGGAAAACCATTGCTAGCAGGTAACATTTTGTTTTCTTATATCACATTTATAGTTGAATTCTCCCCGTCAATATGTGGCTGGAACAAGAACGGTTTATAAACACATAAGTGATGGCAGAGAAGTAAGTATCCAAGTCAAACGTAAATACATCATGTTAAGCCGCAAAAGCTTTAATACTAGCACTGTTCAGATTCTTGCTCCTCGGTCACACTCGCGCTAGAAATCTAGCATGCTTGTAACGAAAGTCTAAGCAAAAAGTAAGCATCTCATGTTCACATTAATAGAAGTACAAGTAGAATGGTTCATTGAATACCTTACTAGCATATGGACTGAATGGCTAAGGTTTACAATGTATAGAAAAAAGTTATGAAATACAATTGCGAAAATACTTGCATGTAGACTGCAAAACAGTCAGTTTTTTGTCTCAAAATCAGTAAAGAAATCGGTAAAGCGTGGTGCGAAGCGCGCGAGTCTGTAGGGCGTGTGAGGCGTATTTTTAGCGTCCCTCCCCAGTCTCGCTCTCTGTTTTCAGCCTCGTTCCAGACCTTTTGTTTGACTGCTCGCGCTTGCTTGAATACGCAAAAAAACGGACTGTTTTGCAGTTTAACTTGCATGCTAACTATATGAATCCTACAACTACGAAAATATAAAATCTTAGACTATATAAACTATGAATTGTAAAAAAAATAACCGCGCATTTCATAATAAAGGTCCCTCGTTGAATAGTACGAGAGGGTGCAAAACATCAAGGTAAATGGGTAAACTGTAGTTATTGCTAAACAAAAGTTATGATTATATTCATTGGCAACTTAACCCTCGGACGTACACACAAATCATACCCCCACAGTGGGACAATGGAGGGGGGGGGGTGGATGGAACCCCTCCCCGGAGTTTTTGATATATTGCAGTATTTCGAAACGATTTTACCTTTAGTGGAAAGCCTTTGATCTTCTTAACAAGATGAGGTATAATTTTATGGGTGGTGGCGCTCCTGGAGGCCTGTGACGTCACCAAAAAATGTCGCCATCTTGGATTTTACCAAGAATTAAAACCGCGAGAAATGGTATTCTTTTTTTGTGCTTTACATGAAAAATAACACATAATAAGCACTTTGCATGATGATTTTAGCCACAAGATTTACTTTTATTGTTGAAAAAAGTTGAAGAAACATGTACTTTCACTCAACAATGGCTTTACCACCAGCTACTTATGAAGTCATATCTCATAACCATAGCAACTGACCATCACTAAAAGTCAATGTATGGATTGTCCACCAAAGAAGTAGCCGTTGTAGAGAATAGGCCGTTGTGGAGAGGTGGCCGTAATGGTGGAGGTTGGACTGTCTGGACTGTGTCACGATACAGTATGGATGATTGTAGTAACTTTGTGTGTGTCTAACTCAAAGGACGTCCTTCGGAACCCATAGTAAGAGTTGAAACACAGCAGAAAACGTTATTACTTGAAAGTCAGTCTAATGGCGAAATTAGGTAAAAACTAAGGGTTTCTGTCGAACATGTGTATTATCATCAGTTACATTCTCCTTTTGACTTCTAGTGGGGATTGGCAAGAAACAACACTGACGGGAAAATTTATTACTACAACATAGAAATGGGAGAGCGTAGAGCAGATTTACCCCCGATTGCGGTAAGATAACGGCTACACAATTTTTATACATGTTGCTTAAATGACACTTGAAAATTGAGCATTGTCGCAGATTATAATTAATATATCAATTTAGCCAAAGCACACCCTACCAGGATAGCCTTTTCTTTCGTTTGCTTGATTTTAGCGTACTAGAGAAAGACTCTGCGTGAATCGAGTAGGATCTCTTTTTATTATATAAACACCAATGAAATACCAGGTGAGCTTTCGCGCGAAAAAGTGATATCTTCACGTGTGAAAATAACATGTTATCTTCACACGTGAAAATATCACCGTCACTATGTCTACATAATAGATCGCGCCTTTCACACCAAACAACTATTAAAGTGAAATGGTTTGGTAGTTCATTGGTGTTTATATAATAAATAGAACATTACATGGCCGCTTGGAGATACGAAATTTCTCTTCTCGCGTTGAAAAAATATTTCAACACTCGAAGAGAAATTTCGTATCTCCGCGCTCTGAAATAGTGTGAAGATTAGATGACGCAGACGGTGTACCCCCACAACGACTTCCCAAAAATACCCCCCCCCCCTCCCCCCCGAACTGTACCATTTATGCGAGCATGTCTTATCTAATAAGACGCGTCTTAGCTAAGCCGCGTCTTATTTTAGAGGAAATGTGCCGTTTATACGGAAAGCTTGCGTCTTATTTTTCCTCGTATAAATGGTCCTATTATCATTTCCAAAATAATGCGCACTATATACATGACTAGTACATTTTAGTTTGAATTTATCGCATCTTTTGAATGTAAAACATTGACAATACTCACACTGAAATGTACTAGTCATGGATATATTTATTGTCCGCATTAATCTGGAAAAATTAGCATAACGTCAAAACAGTGAATGTTGTAGCGCGGATTTTTGACCTGTTCGTAGGATAGGTTTGTCTTGAAATTTCAAGGTGTTGCAGTGAATCAATCTTTAATGAAAGTTTCTGACAGTATTATATACATTATGAAGATTATGTGAAGAGATTTTAAAAAAATATCGTTCGAGTCGTTTCAGAGATACACAAAAACTAAGGCGCTAAAAGTCCAAATTTAGAATGAAGTTGCACTTAAACAGGTGGTGAGAAAACGGGTTAGTTTTTAAGATCGCAAGAACGAAAATACACCAAAATTTCCAACCATCGAAATATGATATGAAGCAGCTTTCTGACGCTACTTAAGAATAATTCGAGTCACTTATAACGTTTTTATTAAATAATCTATCATGGCTATTGAAAATTTAGGGTTTGAAATATATTTTCGTTTTAGTCGAATTCTACCCTGGTCCCAGAGGTTTTTCTTGATTTTTCTTCGCGAAAGAGATCAAGAGCAAGCCGCGAAGCGGCGACAACGTGTCGCGAAAGCGATGAGGAGAGAGAGAAAAACCTCTGGTTACCTTGGCCTCGAATCTCACTTTCATGCAGACGACAGCTGTCAAACGCGTCAAATTGCTAATAAAAAGAGTGACCAATGGCAACTTAGCAAACACGTGCTTATCAGCCGCTATTTTTTTTAAGTGGGGGTAGACCTGGGGAAATTATGTTATGAACAAGCCATCTCCACTTGGGTGGTAAAGAGTGATTTGTTAATCGGGGTCAAGCTAAAGCATGTGTTAACGATGGGCGACAAGAGTCCAGGAATAAGAAGACCACTTTATAAAGAAACCGACATTGTTCCAAACGACTGCTGCAGGATTTGCAGAATTTATGTAAAAGTAAGTGGCCGATCTAAGATCAACTTTTTTGGGTATAATAACAGGGATTTTTCACAAACATTGTCATCTGTTCTGTCGGCAGTGTGCAAGCGGGAAGTTGTAAAGTTTGCAACAGTCTATCAATCGCGCTTATTACATTGTTTACTTCTGCGGGGCGCGCCGTTCGCGTCGATTCGCGGACATTCCCCTCAAAATAGTAATATTAATATGTATTCTGGCAATCTGGCTCGCATTTTGGTTTGGCGGCTCCATTTCCTTTTTTTGTGGAACAACGACGCTAGGAAGAGTCATGCAGCACAACAAACCCTTAAGGTTCGGAATGTACTTTCAGAGGTTTTTGTTGACCCAATAGACCTATTCGGCTAACTCAATGTTGTACCCAATTCAAACGCTTTGGTAATAAAACGTTTTGTTTCAGGAATTTCCATATCATTTAAATGTGAATGCCACATTACAATGCAAATGCAATACACAAAGAATCTTATCCCCGGGAGATTTGAATTGGGTACAACATTGAGTTAGCCGAATAGGTCTATGCCAAAAATAACGTTGGTTGGATCTTTTTTGGGCGTCGCAGGAAAGTCAAGGTGCACCGAAAATGATTACGTACTTGTACAAAGTTGCATGTTTTTTTTTCCTACAAGGAAACTTTCATTCCGTATTCGGAGATTTTTTATTTTGCTGCCCTAAACAAGTTAGTTTATTTAATGGAATGACAGTATTGTAACAGAAAATATACTTTCCATGTCCGGTTGATAAAATGGTGAACACATCCTTTCGACTCAACGCAGCGAACAAAGCTTTCTTCTGTTGTTCAGTGAGACTCAGGAAAGCCCTCATTAAGTACAGAGGTCAAAATTTCTTCGAATATTCTTTCAGGAACAACATCATGTCAAAATCTCGAAATGTGGCGTGCCTTTACGTGCCTTGGTCCCGTGCAAATGTTATTGCGAGTGCAGCATACAAACAATTTTCTTCCCTAGTAGAGAGAGGCAAAATGAGGTGTGAAAATCCTCAGCGTCCCCTCGGTAGTTAGAATTAAACGAGCCAATCAAATTGTTTTGCGTGTTTGAAAAACTATCAACCAATCAACGCCCGAGGGTCAGATCCTGACCCTGTCGTCTGCATGAAAGTGAGATCCGAGGCCAAGGTAACCAGAGGTTTTTCTCTCTCTCCTCGTCGCTTTCGCGACACGTTGTCGCCGCTTCGCGGCTTTCTCTTGATCTCTTTCGCGAAGAAAAATCAAGAAAAACCTCTGGGACCAGGGTAGTCGAATTCAAACATACGGAAGTTTTTACTTCTTACGGAGGTTATTTGCTGAACACCAAACTTTAAGTTCCTAAGTGTTGGATTTTCAGTAGCTGGACAGGTCTAGATCGCGCAAATCAAGTCATCCTTCAGATTTGCGCGCAAAACGTGTTGGATTTTCAATGGCTGGTCTAGATCGCGCAAAATTAGGCGTTTATCAATTTCAAAGTTTTTTGTTTATTGTTGTCATAGAAATATCGATTTTACTAAAACCTACATTTTGACAAATTTCAATCTATAGTCAATCATTGGTGAAAATTTTATAGCGATCAGACAAGGATAAAATCACTTTTAAAGCGATTGAAAAATATCGGTATGGCCTCTGAAAAACTATATCGAAACAAAGTTTCCTACTTTTTCTCCCCCAGAACAACCGTTTCACGAAAATTTTGAACATTAGATTCCCTTACAAACACTGCAATTTCTCATGCGGTTGCCTACAGGTCAAGATGGCTTCCAAAGCCTTGATAAGGTCTATGGTTTGCTTAATTTGCTCAGTTTCAAATCAGACGTGGGACATTTATGACAGAAAATAATCAGAAATGCTTTACACAAGCTGGTTCATATCAAGGGAAAAACAATAAGCTTGTTCTTGTCATAAAATGATAAATGTTTGAGCTATGTAAGCTGATCTTAACATGTATTGATCGATGATGCTGATTTTATTTCGCAGTTGCCGAGAGAACTCATAGGATACCGGATTGAAAATAGAGAGGTTCTTAGAGATGAATATCATGATGAAGAAGTGAGTATCTTAGTAAAATGTACTGATGAGCTCTTTTTTAACGGTATGGTTAATAATTTGAACTGAGTTTAGCGATCAAAGCTGTAAAGCACATTACTTAATTCATGGCCTGCGCGCTTAGTAAGAGGAGTGTTTTCGTAATGGAGGAGTGCGCTGAGAATTTTTTTAAGTAACATTTGCATTAGATGTCCAACATGCAGTTATCTTGGCAACCATTTTGATTTATGTTCAACTTAACAGAATTTTGTAAATCCAGTCAAAGACAACTATCATGATAAAAAAAAAAAGGATGGAATGTTCTTTTTTTGTTTGTCAAGATTTAAAACTGTACAATAGAATCGCGGTTTTTGGAGCCACTAAAGTGTCTGCGACCTAGTCCATAATAAAGCGAGATTCCGTTTTCGCCACGTAAGGTAACTGAAGACAGTGTTGGATTCTGGATAACACGCTGTTGATTCCGAATTCCAGGTACTGGATTCCAGATTTCAATCGTTAGACGGTTTCCGGATTTCTTAGGCTGAATTCCAGATGCCAAAGCACAGAATTCCTGGATTCCGGTTTACCTCTGGGGCCGGGTGTCCGCAAAATAAAGACTTTAACAGTCAGGTCCCGGTTGTTCAAAAGTTGGATAGCGCTATGCACAGGACAAATCTCTATTCAGTGGATAAGTATTGCGAAAACCAATTGCGTTATCCTGTGGATAGCGCTATCCCCCTTTAGAACAACTGGGGCCAGGTGTACCCAGGCTGAGATTTGCTTCTGAAAATGTCCTTTTTCTTTTTAGTGGTTAATTTTGAACGGCAATGGAGAGCAAGGTGGTTATTGCCAAGTGATAAAAGGAGAAAATAGAGTAACCGTACTACCTTAGGTAAGATAAAACAAACTGTTTGTTATATAATAGATCACGTTTAATTGACGCTCGACCATTGAGCAGTGTCGCTTACTGCTTTTTTGGTGTTTTTATTGGCTTTTGAGTGCCTTCGATGACCTAACGATTGATTAGTAACGCCACATTCCTTCGAGTATATAAGTAGAACATCTTTCGTAGTGAGGTTCAACCGTTGCTTCGAA
The DNA here is from genome assembly GCA_022179025.1 of Porites australiensis. Lineage (NCBI taxonomy): Eukaryota > Metazoa > Cnidaria > Anthozoa > Scleractinia > Poritidae > Porites > Porites australiensis. Next base: position 257,050 of record BOPM01000284.1, read on the forward strand.
CACACCATGACTGCAAATTAGTGAACGTAAAAACGATTGCTTTGGAATAAGTAGAGTACAAGAAGAATGTAACAGAAAGTAGGATGGACAATAGCTTTCGGTTAAGGTTGCTAGATGGTGCTCAGTTTTTATTGACCTTGACTTAGACATTTAATTATGTTTCCTTTTTTTTCCCAAACAATGGACTGAAACATGTTGCAGGAGTAAACGACTGACGGAAAAGCAGAACAGGACAACCGATTAATCCTCCAAGAATTCCTTAAGAATAAGGTTCACAAGAGTTCAAAAAGTAGAGAATGTGCGCTCCGGAGCACTTAGTTCAAAAACAAGGTTTAGCTCGTTACAGTTTTTTTAAAGGACAATATTACATGTTTTGTAATTTTTCACGAGATTTAGCCTAATTCAGACAGCGTGACCTGGCTACCTAATTAAGCGAAGTTCGTCTCTGTTTTGATATAACTTTACATAAAACGCTCGGGAGACAAAGAGAGCTGTGATGTTGACTTAACTTCCAAAGCGAGCTATGAGGGTTAGTAACTGTCATTACTAAATGAAGCCAACTATTATAACTGCCGTTATGCCACTACATACATGAAAAACTGCTGCAATTTGATTGGCTTAGAGCAGTGGAATTTCAGCTTATTTTGAAATACCTACATGTGAAAATTACAAACCTTTTGCATGATTTTTACGTGATATTTGGCATAAATACCACTCGTGATATTTCAAAATTGTCTCAAATTTCACTCGCCCAACGGCTCGTGAAATTACGTATAACAATTTCGAAATATCACTCGTGGTATTTATGCCAAATATCACTACAAATCATGCTATTACCTATACTAATACAGCTCTGAGCTCTGCTTTATTAAACCGCATGGGTTTCCGTGAGCCAGTCTCGAGATGTGGCGCAATCTGTATTTGAACGCCGTGGTTATCGCTTTTTAAGATCAGCAATTATGTATTTTTTGTTAGTTTTTCGTTTACCGTAGTAGGTTATTTTCAAGAGAAAATAAAGAATCATTTTACATTTTATTGACCTCTTTTGACTTTTCTCATTCCTTAATCACATTTCCTGCGCCTCGATTCGTGTGGATTCCAAGTAAAAAATTTATTAATAAAGTATTATTATTATTATCATTAATATCATAATATTATCACTATCATCATCACCATCATCTCCATTATAATCACCATCATTATCATTATCGTTATCATCACCAATATCATCATTATTCATTCATACCTATTCGCCATATCACACATCATTTCAATAAAGTTGAATTATAAAGAAGCGGATGGCGAGGAAACCTGAAAGAAACCACGGGGCTTATAAAGAATTAAGTGTCCTCAGAACCCACCATCTCGTCATCATCTTCATTATTATCATTAATTACAACCATCATCTGCTAATCTCACTCCCAGTTCGGTGACCCCGGACAGCTGTTTGCTATGACAGCGTTAAGTAAGGGCCTGTTTATATGGAGGTGGGGGACCCCAGATAGGTGAGGTAACATGTGGCGGGTCAACCCACCAGGAGCCAAGACCCCACCTAACATGTAAACGTGATCAAAGTAAGTTGAGAGATTATATGGACAGGCGGGTTACCCCACCTTAGCGGGTTACCTCACCTTCCTCGGGTCCCCCGCCTCCATGTACACAGGCCCTAAAACAACAATCTATCACTCGTGACATTCTGCACGCTTAAATTAGAAGTTCAGGCGTAGCACGTGGTGCTAGGGGCATAATTACATAATCCTTTATGCCTGGTGATGATCATCAGGGAAATGAAGCAGGAGTTAACGACTGACAGAATAGCAGAACAGGACGACAAGCCAATCCTCCAGGAATAAGATTCATGAGAGTTCAAGAATTAAGTAGAGAATGTGCTTCCAGAGCACTGAGTTAAAACAAAAAAATGCTTGTTTGAGTTTGTGTTTCGGATTGATTAATTTGTCACGAACTTTAGCCAAATTCAAACAGTGTGCCTCGGTTATCTCAAGAAGAATTATACAATATTCGTCTCTGTTTGGCTTTAACTTCATATCAAATGCTTGCGAGACATAGTAACCTGTGACGTTACTAACTTCCAACGCAAGTTATAAGGGTTTTTCATTATCAAATCAATTAAACCAACTCTACTGCCGTGATGCAGCTGTGCCTTATTAGTCTTTATTAAATCACATGAGTTCCTTTGAGTCAGTCACGAGATATGGATCAATCTGTACATGAACCCAGTAGTTTTCGCTTTTAAAATCAGCGATTTTTTTTTGTTAGGTTTAGCGGTTTTCTGTAATAATTTACAGGAGAGAATAACGGGTCATTTCTCATTGACCTCCTTAGACATTTCGCATTCCTCACTCATGCCGACTGAATAAACTGTTTGAAAGTTGACCAAATATTCATTCTTTTCTCCATATAGTGTATAGTGTGTGTTATATATTTCCTTTCTTTCTTTATTTTTTTTTCTTTATTACTATCATACCTGTCACTACTGCCAGTGTTAAAAATATCATTTTACTGCTAGTAGCTAGCATCAAAAAGTTTGTTAATCTAGCTCCTAGAAATCCTGTTATCATAGTCATCATAATGTATCATTTTTATGTAACAATTTTTTTTAGTCATCGGAAAGTGTAAAAATTCTCTCTAAGATTGTACTTGTCGTTGTTGACCGTTATCGTTACTTACATTTCCTGCGTTTCGATTCGCATTTATTCAAAGTAAAAGAAAACAAAAAGGAAATAATTGTATACTAGAAAACTTTGAAATAGAAATGATAAGGCGAATACGGCCACAAAACAGCAGGAGCCGATCACCCCCTCAAAATAGTTTCAGTACCAAACAATCAATATAATAACAAATGAAACAAGTAAAATAAAAGTTAAGTAACAGAGAAAGGAACAACAACTATATATTGAATATTAACATTAAAAATAAAAAAGTAATAATATAATAAAAATTACCTGGCTATGTACGGCTTCTACGCTACTCGTATGTTAAGAAGTTTAAATTAGAGTTCGGATTTAGCACACTACCAGGAAACCATAACCCAGAGCCTTCTTCATCTCCTGTATAAACCCTACGGGACAACCTTTGCCCGACTTGCCTGTATCTTTTTATTCTTGGGACCTCGACACCCGACTATTCGCTTTATACAGGGGTCCAAATTTGGACGAATGTCAGATCCGGCAGGCTTGAACACTTGGTTTCGATCAATTTATTTTGCACTGAGCCTCGCTTTGTATAAAGGGCTCACTTAAACGTAGAAATGCCCCCTAGTCCGGTTTTTGTTTACGCTCAAGCTCTTTCACTTGGTCGGCATTAGATTCTACCCACCAAAACCACATCGATCGAGAGGGACTGAGATTAAATTTTGAATAACTTAAAAGTCGTAACCGAAGATTCTCGGAAAATGTACGGATGATATGCACGAACAACCGAACATCCGAATACTAGATCGGACGTTCTAACCACTGAACCATTAGGGCTCTAGCGTTAGTGAAGTCGGAATTCTACTATACCAGCAGAGTGTACTACACTTCTGTACTGGGAGCTGAAAGAAAGAGAAAGGCTCGAGAAAGGCTGCGTTCATTTCACGTGGGGGTGCAGAAAATATATCAGGGGATACAGTTTCATACATAATGACTGAGATGTTAGTAAGATGTTGGAAACGAGCAACGAGCGGCGAGAACGAATCGCGAAGCTCGCTGGTAAGTGCTCGTTCTTTCTCACGCGGAGAAAAATCAGGAACAACCTCTGGAACCAGGATATATAGCTAGGTGTAAATACCGCGAGCTTTATACTCCCCCCACCCCCTGCAAGAAGAAGTTTCTTTCCGGCATGGATTTTAGCATTCCAGTCTACATATATTGACCTCCAAAATTCTAAATTTCTGAGACTTATGAATGTACATAATACAGCTTTACTGCGCTTTTCACAAACATGCGAACTCTAAAGTTCAAAAGCCGCCTTCGCAATTGCGTTTTTCGCTGCCGTCAATCATAATTACGACCACAAGCAACGAACCTTGAAACACAGAAAAACACAAAACGGATCGAAATCCACCAATCACAAATCACAAAACTTGACCTTTTGAACCCATTAAAGTAAAGTCTTGTTTCCTAAGAGGTCCGTTAAGATGATTGACGGCAGCGAAAAACGCAATCGTCAGTTGGCTTTTGAACTTCAGAAACATATCCAAAATTCGCAGCAATTTTCCTATCGAACGCGGGTTCGTAACTTAAAATTCCCGCCATGATGTTCCTGTTTGTTTCCCGGGACTGATGATGGGATTTGGAAGGTCGCGAGTTCGACTCTCGCCCAGGGCACGAAAATTTTCGTTGCCCCGGGCAAGCATGGTTTCTCCTTCTCCCAAGTGAAAATGTTCACTGGAAGTGTAAGTGTGCTGCTCACAAGTGCACATTAAAAAAATAATAAATAATAATAAGAAAATAAAATAGTTTGTATGTGTAAATAATAACAACTTATATAAAAACCATGATTAAAATTTTGTTTGTGTCAATAATTATTATGCTTTATGAGTATGGTCTTAAAAAGTCCGTCAGTACTTTGCAGAAGCGTAACTATGCGCCTAAAAAAATTAAAACCCTGAGTGGTTTTGGTGTATGTAGACTTCAACATCCACCAAAACCACCGACAGTGTTCGGTGCTACATGTGTATCACGTAGACCCATGAAATCTGAAACATATTTTAAAACTTCACGTACAATATTTGCCAAAATACAGTTATACTCGTTATATTCACCCTTTGTTGGCGAGAACTCGATCTCCCAAATATTATTAAGCCCAAAGCAAAAGAAAGGCGAATCCCCGGGAGGCGAATACGTCAAAACATCGTAGGCATCTTTCGTTGGTATAACATGTCACAAGGTGTCCAAAAGTCAACCTCAGTCCCTCTCGATCGATGTGGTTTTGGTGGGTAGAATCTAATGCCGACCCTTTCACTTTTAGAAGGATCGCGGGCTCATTTTCACAGACAAATAGTTTAGCCTCGTTTAGGCTCAGTGTGGAGTTTCCCGTAGAACCTTTCGCGGTTCACATTTCCGCCTTCGCTTTGTTTCTTGGATGCAACGCAGACATAATAGAAAAGGTAAGAAGTTTTCTTTCTGTTTTAATGTCTGTTTTAATTTGTTCTTAGCGGATAGTAGTTGCCAATTTAGTGTTATTAAGCCATATTTCTCATATTTTTATTGTCTTTGTTTTTCACGCATGTTTGTATTTCACCTTACTTTTGAAATCAAATGGCGTTTCAATTCCCGGAGAGGCGAATTTTTGATTTTTTGTGTAAAAGGAGAGGCAACGCACTTGTACAGTTCGCAATGTGAACCAGCTTTTATACAGACTCATGGAACCGTTATGATATAGAGTGAATGCTTAAGTTGACTCAAGTACGAGTCGAACGGTGAAATAAAACACTTCATTGTCATCCCAGACAGGGCGGGAAGGGGGGGGAGGGGGTACTGTCTACAATAGCCTGATTATGCGGGGAGGCTTCGACCGAAAGCGGTACCTTTTTTCGGGTGCATGAAAGGGTAGGGACTTCACTAGTTGAAGTATACCATAGTGTAGGGAAATCTGTCTTTCCGTCTGTAAAAAGATCTAATAAAAGGGACAACGTTGTAAACTAGGTATATGAAAGGAGTAATATTCGTTCCTGGAATTTACACGAACTACGAAAGGGGCAAGGGTTTGGATCTCGGGGGAGGGGAGCCCCCTTTAAAAATTTCTTGAGTACCCCCCCCCCCCCCCCCCCTCCGTGATCGTCATTTAATATTTGGGAATATTTTAATCTATTGTCAGTTGGATAGCCGACTCAATTAAGCTCAACTTGAGCGGAAAGGCAACTTGTTCTTGAAATTCAGTGTCAGCGAACAAAGACGCTTTCCAGACAACTAACCATCTAAAACTAGTCTCCTTTACAAAACAAACAGACGTTTCACGCGAACTACGGGTTCGTCATTCATCGCATCGCGTGACATTTGTCATTCGAGTAGGGAGCATTAGACGCTTTAACGAATGCATGCCAGCGTAAACAAATGGGGCCTCCCACGCAGACATTCTTAGGGGTTCGTCACGCGTTGCTGCCCCAGTTGGTGGGGCAGAAACGCGTGACGAATCCCTAAGAATGTCTGTGTGGGAATCTAAAACAAATGGAGACTCTTGTTCACTATTGTATGATTGTATCAGGTTGTATGAAATTCAAAAACAACAGAGTAGTACAGTATGACGATGTTATGATACTTGATTCGTTCCTGTCTGACATTCAATGTTTGGAAGTGAATGATTGGAACTAAGTCTTAACATTGCATAACAATAGCCGTCACTACAGACAGAGTACTTAATATGCATGTAGTGGTTAAGCCCCGGGGGACTCCCGTATGAAAATTAAGATTAGCTTAGATTTCTACATCATCATCTTGTTTTTCTGATCGCATGGGAATTCTAACGCAGATAGAATACCTTCAAGATCGAGGTTGGGGGAAATGATTACGTTAAAATTCTTCACATTTTCTGACTGTCGGGCATTAAGTCTATAGACCCTTCTCGGCAGCCGGGCATACAGCAACAGCGAATTTATATAAATACGACATTTCTTTATGCACAATCCATTCGTTATTCTTTTTTGCATTTTTCATTCTCTGACGACGTTTCCTTTCAACCCTGGTAAAATATTTAAAAAATATACGGGGGGTCACCACGCCTCTTTTTCTCATACAATGCTTCGAGATCACAGTCGCACACGCGTGTTCGTTTTCGATATCATTAAACTTGGATGAGCTGTCGCGATGGGCCACCCACGCGGAGAAAATGTGCTTGTCACCTTAGTTTAACTGTTATTCTAAATGTTCCAGGTAATAATTTCGGCAAATATTTCAGTTATCTTTGCTTCCGTATTTCCTGGTAAGGTGCAGTACGCACCAGTCAGTCTGAGATAAACAATGGCGGCCGCCCCAGACCCAGATGAAGTACTTTGTTCGACAAGTGGAAAAACAAATTTCCAACGGATTACAAGACTTTTAATAAGTGGAGGCACAAGCCTACTGAGGGAGATTTTTGACTCTATATATCCTCCAAGTCATCTTCCTACGATTCTTAGCAATCCCGTAACAAAGAACCAGCTTAAAGGTGCAAAACTCACCATGCCCCAGTGGCACTGTCTTTGTCCCTCCCCAGGGGTGTATGGCAAATCGGCCGATTTTGATGTCACCTTGCTCTTCCGTTTGTTGAGGACAATATGTAACCTCGCCCCACCGGCCACAGGATGGGATGCACTACCAGCCAGTACAGATCACAGTTTCACAGCTGATATAGCAAGAATAAAGTTTTACCGCAATTCTATCTATGGTCACGTGAACCAGGGCATGGCAATTACAGATGATGAGTTTCCAACACTTTGGCAAGAAATCGGTGAAGCTCTTGTGAGGATTGCTGGGCAGCTAAGTCCTGCTCGGAAAACTGCATGGCAAATTGCCATAGCTAAATACTTGACAGATCCTCTTACGGTTGAAGATGAAAGAAATCTAAAAGAACTAGAGGCATGGTATAAAAGTGACATGGATGTCAAGAAATCGATTGTGGAAGTCAGTGAACGGATTAGTCATTTGAAGGTGAGATTTAGTGTTTCTTTCTAATTTATTTATTTATTCATTCTTTCACCATACCAACAGTTCGTCACCAATTTCGTTAATTACTTAACCGTTTTTTGATCACGCTGACACGCTTATATCATAGTTTTACGTTGAGACATAACAGTACCGAAAGATTTCCATTCGGCCAACTTTCATCCTGTTCTAGATACATATTGCCAATCAAACATTTTTCCAGACACGCTTTTGACCCAGGGGCCCGCTAGACTGTTGCCGTTTACATTAATAAAACAAAATGCAGTAGTTTGCTAGCCAGGACCCGCGCTTTATTCTTTATATTTCGATTTGAATATTTGATTTCGGGCCCGAAACTCAGTTATCGGGACTTTCGAGAAACCGGCCCCTGGGCCTTAACCCATTCGGCTATTGACTCAGAGCACGTTCGGGCTCGAGGAATAATTGTTAAATATCACTTATTGTAAGGATTTACTGTGAATAGTCTACGTTCGAAGATTTCTGGTCATTTTACTACATTTGGTTTTGCCTTCTTTGTGCCAGCTCAAGTCTAGGCTCGATTACCAGCAAAGACCGGACCCGGGAGACGGCAGAAATCGAGCCTATGTCAAGTCTCTTTTCATGGGAATTTCGAGACAATGACAATGGAGTCGTGAAAAATTTGCACCTTTGACACTTAAGCCTCAGAGTCATGTTAGAATTTTAATATATCGAACGTGGGCTATTATTAGTTCATGGGCCCTTAAGCAAGCATTCATACATTTTTTCAGTATTGAAACTGTGAATGTTTGCAGACTGCAGTTCAAGAGGAGTCCAAAAATGTCAAAGAAGATCTGAGAAAAATTATCGAGTCAGTGGTTCGAGAACAAACACAAGATATCAAGAAAGAAATTAAAGCTATGTCTCGAGGCATATTTATGGCAGCAGGACATCAGGAAGCAAAAGCCATCAACAATCCACCGGAGGGAAAGAACCACTCGACGGACAGAGACTGTTCCTTAGCTCCCCAAAGTCAGTTATCTGAGGGTAGGTTGTATATTCGCTGCGTCACACAACTTATTAAATGCAGAAAGTCCTTGGTATAGGTAGATTCATCGTGACGTCATTGTTTACATTTTTGCTCATCAGCATACCTGTTAACCCATAGAAGATGTAGCCGCATATGCCAATAGACCTTTCCCATATTACGCTCCATTGAGCAAACATAAAGAAATGAGGACGAGGCTCGGGTGGACAATTTCATACAAATCACTGTATTTTGTCCACTCGAGCCTCGAGTTGGTGCCTTTGAATACAGGAATGCGGGGAAGGTCTATTAGGTGCAAAAAATAAAAGAGCTGGTTCATTTATGGAGTTTGCGCAAGTTTCAGCTCTTTGCAATCAGTAACAAAGAAAATAGCAGCAATTAAAAACTGCAAAATTACTGGGAGCAAAAACGTTAATGAGCTCATACCGATTCTTTGTATATTCTGGGGTTTTTCAAAAAACATTTCTCCGAAACTATGGGGTATATCGGGCTCAAATTTTCAGAGATAACTGCTGAAATTGTTGTAAAGTCTCTTTCAATATTCAGAAATTTCATTTTATTAGCGTCATCAGATAATGATAAGCCTATGCCAGTGAGGCAAAAAATGTAAGCAAGAATTCGCCTATACTGACAAATCTTAGGCTACCGGCATTCACACGGTACCGGACAAATTTGTGACCGATAGAAAATTCGTGCGTTTTAGTGTGTCACGGAATCACCTTACCGTATGAAAATTTAGACGCCGAGCTATTCAAAGTTCATATTGAACAGTCCCGTGTGAACGAAGTGGCAGGTCAAACTCTGCACAGAATTAAAACTGGCTCGATAATATTTTGAGAAAATCCGATTATAACCTCTCACAAATGGGTGGAATACACTCCACTCGAGACTCCCCTCCCCCCGGGGGGGGGATTCCCATATGAAACAGACGGGGATGCTCGTCGGAAATTTTGAATTTAACCCCTAAAGGAAACCATCTGGGCGTGGCTCAAGCTTTTTGTGACTCCTAAAGGAGACCAATCTGGGCGTGGCTTAAGCAAATTTTGACCCCTAAAGGAGACCGCTTGAAAACACACAAATACGACATGCAATGAGTTTTAATGATATAAAGACATAATCATCTAATGCTTTTATCAAAAAATATTGGCGCTTTGCCCGGAACACCCTAAGCGA
>BOPM01000284.1:269523-291936 GCA_022179025.1 Porites australiensis
GGGTATAAAAGAGACGTGACGGTGATCGAAATACTGAAATTTGGGAGATTTAGCATCGACGACGGCGACGACAGTGAACTCGATTAAAATGTCAAATGAAGGCAATCAAGTTACCCCGGAGTTGAATTCTTGGGGACCGCACCTAAGTTTAGAAAGAGAAAGAAAAATTTGACGTCCTGTGTTTACGTCCCCCAGAACATCTTGCAAAAGGAAATTTCACGATCTGATCGTGCAGTGAAGATAAAGAAATGTTCCATGCCCTAGTAAGGGCCTCTTCATATGAGCCCGGTTGACCGGGCTGACTCGGTTACCGGGATGAATTTTGCTTTGGGTTCATATGAGAAATTTTAGCCCGGTTTCCGAGATGAGAAAAGGTCAAAGATCCTGGGTACGAGTTCTGGCGCCAAATTTAGGAAACAAAGCAAACATAGCGAAACACAAAAATTTTAACTTTTGGGCCTATCTTAGCATCGGTAACTCTAAAAGCTGTATCACTGCAGTTAAATGGGATGCTTATGATGTGGAAAATAGAGCAGGCAATGCAAGACGATGCGATCCGGACCGCCAGAATTCATCCCGCCGTTCATCCCGGTAACCGGGATGAAGTGTTCATATGGCAAAATTTCCAGGCCGCTTACCGAGATCTCGGTTGGAAAAACCGAGATCTCAGGAACCGAGCCAGCCGGCCCTCTCATGTGAACACATCGAAACTTTTACAAAGGATTTAGAGGTGAGGCGAGATCTCGGAAACCGGGCCAGCCCGGTCAACCGGGCTCATATGAAGAGGCCCTAAACCTATTGCTTTTTTGACGTTCTCGTCCTCGTTGCCATCGTCGTTGCTACCCTATTAAACCCTGAAAGTAGCTAGCCGGTACACAGACGTTGTTTTATTTTTTTTTTTCGTTGTTTTCGAAAACATCGGCGAGCTCGCGAGCGAAGCGAGCGCGGAGCACATGAAAGAAAAACAAAGAACTATTTTCTTCCTCCCCCACCACTACCCCCTTGCGCTGGCGGTCAATAAATCCCCTGCGGTTTATATTTTATCACCCGCGCTCGACGGACTTTGAAGAGAAAATAGAGGGTCTGTGAACAGGCTAGAAAGTAGCGTGCAGGCGTTTTTTCAAAGCGTTACCTAGAGGTACATGGAGGAAGGGGAGGGCAAGCAAGGGGAGGCACGTCAACCTCTTCCTTGGAATCATTTTTTGACCCGCCCCAACCACTCTCGGTCAGTTTGAACGTCCAAGTCAATCGCACTGCAAAATACGCTAGCTTTGCAGCCTACTCGGAAAGGGGACCAGTCTAGAGGTAGTATTCGCGCCATAAAAGAACCCTCTTAAAGCAGGCAATCAGTTTCTGGAACCAATCAGAAAAGCTGCTTAACAATTAGACGACCAGTTCTAGTTGTCTGAGTCAATTGGCCAACGAGGCGCGAACTAGACCAACTGAAAAACGTCCTTCGATTCAAGAGTAAAAGTTTTATAAAAATATACTAGAAATACGTGTATCCCAGAACCTCGTGTACCTCGGGGTGGGGGAGGCCCATAAAATTTCAGGGATGGAAAGGGGAGGAGAATTGGAGCTTGGCAACATTAAAAAAATGTTCATCCGGTATGTATAAACTAAACTACTAACTAAAGAAACAATTTATAAGAATATTTGCCTGTAAAACTGAGAGATGTTACCTGCATAGGACCTGCTATAAGGGCAAAACCTATTTCAGTCAAAAGGTTCAGCCAAAACATAATAGGGACATTAAGCAACGACGAAGACGACGTCAGCGAAAACGTCGCTAAAAAAATGAACTTGCGTTCTTACAAACTTAATCGCGTCTATTTGGACCCGCTCAATATGTCAAATGTAGGCGTCTTTTCCTGGAAATGAATTCTTAAGGATTTTATTCAAGTTCAAAAAAAGGAAGGAAAATTCTGTCGTCGTACGTCCACGTCCTCCAAAAAACGTCAAATTAGGAGGTTTCACGTCGTAGTGGTACAGTGGTCGTCAAAGAAATGTACTAATAAGCGTGACGCAAGTGCACAGCTTTTTGAAGCTGTCGTCGTCGTCGTCGTCGTCGCAGTTGCTTAAGCTCCCAAATACCAGAGGCCTGCCCGCAAAAGGTGTATAATCATAATAATTAGTATAATTTATCAATTTGCTATACCCCGTTTATTACATATAAATAGCCATAAAGCAATACTGGAGGGAAGAATGGGATGATCTACGGAGAAATCCAAAGAATTTCTCTCAAACATTTCAATTCTTAATGGACAGAAAGTAGAAAAGGACAAAAGGAGGAGCGAAATATATTTATCTATTAATGGAAGATCAGCATCTTAGTCTCTGAGTACTTATTAATGTTCATGGCCCTGGGAATAGAACGAGAAAAGGTAGAGGTGTTAATAGCAGAGCTAGGGGAAGGGTGTTGGGACGACTACCCTTTGCACTCCGTTTTGGTGGAGAGCACCCTTCCCCGTCCTTTTTTACCTAAAGGTCAGGACCTGCCGCGGCGCAATGAACCTCCCGAAAAAGCATCGCTTGCACTGGCAACAGCAACACACTGTGGCAGGAGCTCCTGACGTTGGCCAGTTTTCCTCAATTTTGAGCGTATTCCTCAATTTATTTTTTGACGACTATTAAAATAACCCATTGGTAAACTGCAAGTCATGAATACATTGCCATAGAGCTACTCTTTCTGATAAAAGTGTCTGCAAATATCTTTGTTTTAGTTTTATGTAGGTCGAAGATCTTCTGTCTCCTTAAATTATAAGTAGGCCCTTTGCACTTTTTAGGTAACAAACCGTAAATCTTATTTAATGGATTGTTAACAACTAAATGGAAAAGCTGCTTGGTTATTTGTTTTTGATGGACTCTAATGCAGTTGATACCGGCGAGACTTGAAGCGTTCTTGTAAGAAACTCCTGGGAGATACACGAGAGGACTCTCTTTTGTACTCTCTCAAGTTCGGCTTGCAAGTACTTTGGTGACGCATAGTGGAAAACTGGGTATGCATAATCTAACGAAGATCTAATACACGCGCAGTAGTAAGCCACGAGATCGCCAGAAGGAACCTGCGCACGCCTCAGTTGAACAAGAAAGTAGTGTGTTCGAGATGCTTTCTTTAAGAGTTCCTCAACGTCGTCATTCCAATGTACGTTAACATTGATCATAGCTTCAAGTAGCTTTGCGCACTGAACTGACTCGACAGAATTTCCGTCAATGCATGCCCTTGGGAACAGAGGCATTGGACGACTGAAACTGACGTTGAGTTCCGCAGTTTTTGTTTGAAGGCAATTAGTTGGGGTCAGTCCGTCATATTTTGCTTGATTTCTTCTTTTTAGTTACATCACAGCTAATAATGGTGTTTTGTTTTTGTTTTTGTTTTTTACGAAAAAGTAGAGGTGTTTCACGCAAAAATGATCGGGTTGTTTTTAGTGAGACAGCCTCAAAATAGCCGTGGCACAGACGCCTCCTCCCCTCCGAAAAGGGGTAGAGGCGTCGTTAAAAGTTCATACGTTGCACGTGGTGATAGGGGTATAATTTGATTTGTGAGCCTTGGCTGCAAAACAGTTTTTTTTTCTCAAAATCAGTTTAGTGTGGCGCAAGAGTAGCGTAAGAGTTTCAGAAACACTTGTGAAGGCAAAACCACAACGACAAACCAGTGAGGGTCCACCGGATCTTTAGTAGACCTGGATCAGTAAAATCTTGAGTACCAAACTTTAAACCTAAAACAGTAAACTGCCGTAAGAGTCTCACGCGCGCGAGCCCCACACACCTTACGAGGGTAAGAGGCGCGACAGCCTGGCTCCAGACCTTTTCCTTGTCTGTTCGCGCGTACTGCTTGAATACCGTAAATGATCGATTAAGCGCCGCACTCGAATAAGCACCGCACCTTTACCGAAAATTATTTAATAAGCGCCGCTCACGAATCAGAGCCGCGGCGCTAATTTGGGTATTTACAAATTAATGCCCCACCTTTGTTACAGCGCTTGATATAAAGAGATATCAAAACCATATTGCTTAAGAAATAAGACCTCGACCACCTCGTGAGTTCTAAAGTTTTAATGTAGGGAAACTCTTGAAACTGGGTTCATATAACAGTTCGAGGTGTACATATTTGATATTAAATTGTGCATACCTAGTACGCTCCTCTCTCCTTTCTCTCTATATTCCCCTCAGTGCTTTACCCGTAGTTGACAAGCGCCGCTACGGTACAATTTATTTTTGTACCTTTTCAAGATAAAATCTGGAAATTTGCCTTGATTTATGTGGGGTGACATTGGGAATTTAAAACGTTAAGGGATTAAAAAGAAGATGCGCGAAATCAATACCACAGGTCACACATTAGGGTTAAAAACAAAATGTCAGCAACGCAGTGACAATTATCGCCACAGTAGACACGCAAATTCAATTTTCTGTGGTTTCTTGGCCGAGGAAGTTTCATTCATCGAAGGGTCCATCACAACGTAGCTTTGTACCGTTTCACTGCCGTATTTCGGTCATGCCGATAAGCTCCCGAAAAGTAATATGCGTGTCACTGGCGCATATTATTTTTGGAACACTCATGACCGTCTGTGGCGTTCTCCAAGTTATTCTTCAGCTGAAATTTTTGTGGTTGGATTCTTTCTACACTGGTATCTGGGTCGGAATATGGGTAAGTAATATTGACCAATATTAGAGTACTGTATCTAGGTGCAGAAACTGTAAGATCCCCTCTTTACAAACTCATCAATAAATTCGTGATTAGAAAACAAAGCCAACCCGCACTCAAGGGAAGAATGTTCTTTCTATGTCGCAAAATTTTGCCAAGAACTGGCCGCCTGATTTAGCGAAACAACACACCGAGAAAAAAAAAATAAGAGTGGGACGAATCCACAAAATTGGAGGATATTACAATAAATTTAAAACCTTTTTTGCCCCTACAACGGCTTTTGAGTCATCTCTGTTGTTTGCCACTTTACAACTGAACGTAACAAATCTGTTTGTCGTGAAAATGTGACTTTGCATCTTTCCTTTTAGGTTATTTTTTCCCCAACCAAGAGTTTTCATTTGCTAGTAATAACCACACAACTATCCAAATTAAGCTTTAAACTTCTAGTCGGGAAGGTAATAAAGTAATTTCTATAATTTTTATGATTAAGAGATCTAGAAACCTCCAAGTTGGACCTAAAAATAATACAAATTTGGCTTTTGGCCCATCTTCGGCGTTTGGATATCGGATGAAAAAGTGTCTCGTAAATTAGAGTACCCTTTTTGCCCTTTTAGAGTAATGCTTTTGCGAAGCGTGTTTTAACAATAAAAATCGTCAAAAAATCGAGTTGGGTTTTGGGTGGTAGACTTTAACTAGTGGTAGTACGATCTCCTTCTTTTAAAAACGAATAAGTGCTGCACAACAGAGAAAAAAGTAACATGATACGCGGAAGTACAGCAGACAAGTCCATGTTTAAATTGTTTACAAAACGTCGCAGTTCAGTGGAGTTGACCATTTCGCTTAAAATCGAGAGAAAAGTAGATCCAGCTTCAATGCTGTACAACTTGTTGCGTGCATATTGCGAATGATTTACAATTACTGTCGCTAGGTTCCTGTGGCTTATGGCAAAAGTCTCAACAAACCGTGGTCCCGCAAATATGGATGGCAGAAATAACCAAAAGATTTACACGTTTTTATGACTTTCCTGTGTATGATTTCACTCAGGAAAACATTTACTTTTTTTCCATCGTTCGGCAATGCAAATGACCGTCTCCGTCAAGAAAGATTGTTGAGATCCAGAAATGTTGCTACCATGGTAACGTGACGTCACATGCATTTAGTTGCGCAATGACGAAATGTGGGGTGAATTGATTGTTGTTTTAAACGTTCTCTCTCTCAGTATGCCTTTATCATGACATTTAACAATTCATGACGAATGTGAAGTGTGTGGTTGACGGTTTCGGCTTCCCTTGTTCAAGCTTTATCATGACACTTTTGTAATGTAAATGCTGTCAATTCAGCTAGTGTGTTGAAGAAATAAGTTTTGGAGAGTTTTCTTCTTTATTTTGGTTTGTGGATCTTTGTGATCAATATGGATGTAATTTTCTTAAATAAGAGACTTTGACTTCATCATCGCTAAGAGACAATCGGATAAAAGAAACAATGGATTATTCAGAGATTGAAATATTTTTTTCTCGGGCAAGCTATTGCGACACTGATATCCTTAAGTTGTCTGTTGTTGCTGAATTTTTTTGC
Organism: Porites australiensis; assembly: GCA_022179025.1. Classification (NCBI taxonomy): domain Eukaryota; kingdom Metazoa; phylum Cnidaria; class Anthozoa; order Scleractinia; family Poritidae; genus Porites; species Porites australiensis. Next base: position 275,744 of record BOPM01000284.1, read on the forward strand.
AGATGAGCTTCACAGGAATTCTGGGTGTCATCGCCAGTTTCAGGATTAAATTCTTTGTAAGTATCAAATAGAATAGAGAAACTTAACAACCCAAAAATAGCATTAAATAAGCTTCTCTGGAAAGGTCTTCATTAAACACGTGCAAATTCAACGTTGTAGAAGATGTAGTGATAGTTCATCCAATGTAAGAGAATCCAAGAGATAGTCTTGGATTGTGGACTTCACGCCGTGGATTCCAGATTCTGGATTAATGACTTTGTCAGTGGAACTTGGATTCCGGATTCCAATCGTAAGTGGGATTCCGGATTCCTTGAGCTGTATTCCGAATTCTAAAGTGAAAGATTCCGGATTCCATAAGCAAAAATTTCCCAGATTCCGGATTCCGGAATCCATCGCATGGGGCCAGATAGTAAACCTTGACCTTTTTTATTACGGCTTAGTTTGTCGTGTCTCACCCTGGTAACTTTGAGACCGCCATTTGCTGACACGCATCAAATAATCGTGTCGATAGCGGTGTGAAATAATTATTAGTGGTGCTTGTCTGTCAGTAATTGCGCTGTCATCAGGCAATTTCTGTGGTCTACCTTTATAGACCATAGTTCTCATGTTGGTGAACTACTATCCTGCTTGTTCACTTTAGAAGTTGTTCCCGCCTCAGCGGTCCGCTATAGTACCGAAGGGCTATTTTGCTGCATTTATAATTTAAAGCGGTTAGCTTCATGATCTTTTCCACCACCTCCGGTTTTCCAAAACCACTGCACAATTTCTAGGGTCTATACCCTCACAGAATATCGCATATCGCTCGCCACCAATAAGCGCGCAAAAATTGCCCAGTTACTGTAAAATTATTGACTTTTTGTGGGGAAATGTTTCCGGCTCAGAGCTCCGCTATGATACCAATGTGTTATCTTATTCGTTTGTATTTAATTTCAGGTTGCTCTCTTTATGTTTTTTTCCATCACTTCCAGTTTGCTGGGTTTAGCAAGCGTTAGCTACTACGCCAACACCGGCGCTGCTTCTTGGGATGTTTATTGGAGTTCCCGTTATTACCTGATCATATCTTCAGCTACATGTCTCTTCGCCATAGTTCAGGTTATCACAGGGGTCGTTGCAGGCATTTATAGTTGCCTGGCCTTTGGTGACGACACTCAGTCAGAACAGGTAGGAACTGAGGGGGTGATGTCATGGCTAGCATTGCGAGTTCCAGTTTTTTTCTTTATCAAAGCCGAGTAGAAATTCTAACTAAGCTTAGGAGTGCTTCGTTTTTCGCACTTGTGTCGCGTACATAGGCGAGCGCGAAACACGAGTGACTGGTGACGAAGCGCAGGAGACCAAGGGAAGGGGCGAGAAAAAAGAGGGGGGAAGAGTCTCTCCCGTTTTCCTCTTCCCGCCTTCTTTGGCGCGCAAATTAACAGCGATAGAAAGAGGTCTGGCAACGAGCCAGCTAAGTAACTTTTCTAAACTTAGAAGTCTGAGGTAAAGATATCAAACGACTCTTTCATAAGGGAAAACAAAGCAATGATCGGCTTCTGGTCATTTTTCGACACCACAGATGTTTGATTTGGAATAGTTTGCCCAGTTTTTGTAGGTGTCCCAAACCAGTCATGCAGGAGTTGAACTCTTCTTGTGTAAACGCTTTTTTTTGTTCCAATAAATTTGCATAGGTGCTAGACAAGTGGAAGAAAACGCTCTATAGAATATAACTATGAGACAGAGTAACAAGTAGTAATTAATTGTTGCCTAGCTATTGAATCTTACTCTTATTTTGCATTTCACGACAGGCATCGGTGGTTTCGTCAAACAAGGTTGTGCCGATAAATAATGCAGGGCCAGTTAGTGATGATGACAGAATGTCAGCACAGGACGACCAGCTAGCGATGGTTCAGGTGCCAGATGCTCAAGAATGAAACGCACATGAAGTAGAGGCTGTGCTTTTCAGAGCACAAGAGCCACGAAGTCTTTCGATTCACAGTTTCCTTGTTTTTAGGACTTTATATGAGCCGCTTAAATGCGCGCCTCTGCTACCGCGTGAATTTTGGTACATTATTTGTTTTAGCTAGTCAATGAATTAGGACAGGCTCAATCTGTATTTAAACACAGTATTTGGTTAGGCCAGTTTGTGTGAATTCTTCTGCTATTTCTAGGTCTTTAGAAATTTTATTTTCCTTGCTCACATTTTTCTGCGTATCTATGGATGTAAGCAAGAGTTTTACCTGTACATGATTCAAGTAAAACGTAAAAAAGGGGGAAAACCAAGATTTAACACGGAAGACAGCAATGTCAATGTTACATTGGAGCATGCGAATAGAAACAGTTGCTAGAGGTCACGCATAGCTACAACGGACATTACCAACATTCTCTGGGTTTCTTCATTCAATTTGCTGCAATGAAGCAGAAAAAGCTTTCCGTTTTAGCAGCCGGTCTTTTAATACTTAGCAGTTTAGAATTGAATCACGTGCCCCCCCCCCCTCCCCTCCCAATCAACACCTCTTTCCACTTCGGATAATAAAAATAGCAAGACTACCTACCTAACTGAGTATAGTTTCTCCTTACTTTGGGACAAAAGTTAAGCTAGATTTCGAGTTTCCTGAATAATTCATGGAAAACATCAAGAACGTTTTTAATTATCGACTTTTAACAAGTCACTTACGAGGGATTTATATGTTACAGAAGTTATTTTTCATTGCGTTTTATTTCTTTTTTCACCTTTTTAAGATTAAGATACTACAGTTATGTAAATAAAAATATACAAGGATGCACGAGTGTTAATAAGTTTGTACAAGTAAAGTATAGTAAGTATTAACGCAGTATTAAAATGACCACCATGGAATCATATACTAAGGTTGCTGTTGTTGTTTTAATTATCTACGATATATAAATCGTCGCTTGTCTACCATTCAATTTATTTTCTTGCCTACGCCCTTTTTCAGTGGTATATAATGAATGCTGGGTCGATTCATGAAGCCATTACTCCTACATTAATTTTTATATGGCTCACTTTTATAACCAACTTGTTGATGTTTTGAGTAGGATGAATTTCGGCGTACTGTTAGTATTTCCGAAATCCAGGATGGTGGGCATAAGACCCAATTATGAAGCCTTTTTTACGTAAATAACCAAAGTTTTAATAGACTTTCTTTTTTTTTTTTTTGATGCGCTGCGAGCTTTATGAGCGGTTTATTAAAATGACCAGCTCAGATTCAATGGTCAGCTGCGTTCTAAACCAAATTTATTTGGGCCAACCCTGCTTTTTGAACACCGTCTGCTAAGAACGATGTCAAGAACAAATATACAGTACATGTACATGTTGTGAACTACAAAATCTAGTATCTACTTTGAATAGTCCACTTTCAAACAAACAGATCAATACATACATTTCATACTGAAATTTGAATGTGAAGAGCCTATGATCGATCAGCATTTTACGACTTCTTTTAAATCTGCCTTTAAAAAAACGCAGCTTGTATGTAAAAGTAATGGAGAGGAAATTTCTCTATGATAAATACACGCATATTGCGTGTAACTTAAGCTTTGTCTAATTTTACACGCCTGTTTTTCACGTGCATTTTGCGTGTAAATCCGCCATATTGCACCCAATTTACACGCGTGTAAACGCTGCAATTCCCGTGGGCTTTTTTGTAGATGCAGGTCAGTCGGGGTGACCCCCCTCCTCCCCACCTCAAAGGGGAGGAACACTCAAGGAAAGTATGGGTACAGATGTGCCGTGAAGGCCTTCAAACCTTGCCGAAGCTGTTTAAGACAAAAATAGTTCACTTTCCCACCCTGTTTAAGAAAGAGACCTAATTTTATGACCCTGATTAATTCTGTTTTGCAAACAGAATTGAAAAGTTCTCCCTCGCAAAGCGAGCGCTGGAGCATGTAACCAAAGTTTATATAGTGAAACAATAACTTTTTGAAAAAAAAAAGTGGGTACCACACATGCTCCTTTTTTATACTAAATGGTGAAATTGTACATTGTGTACCCTGTTAGAGACTCAATACCCTGAAAACCACGCCCTGTTCATCAGCACATACAGCCACATACTGTAAGGGAGTGCCTCCCCTCTCAGCATAACCCCGTGCCTAAATTAACCTACAGCTATGAATCGACCTACAACAGCAACATCCTGGTGATATACACATGTGCTGTAGCCCCTTTACAAAGGTACAGTATACATCAAAAGCGGTATTCACCAACATCTAACTAAAGAATACCAGAGAATAATTCACGTGATATATAACACAACCCCTGCAATAGTTGCTAGGTACACTTCACTTCAATCTCACACATACATCAACATGTACAAGTAGTACTTCTCTATTGTCTTTAAGCATTTGCGGCTGAATACCCAAACCTACTGGCCACGCTTTTTCCTCCTGGTTCTTGGGATGTTGGAGTAAGCATCAATGGAGTTTCACACTAGAAAGACACAGTGCATGATTATTGAACAGTAGAAAAAATTACAAAAAAGAGAGGCCAATAAATGTACATAATAATAACCCTTTATGTCCGAATAGTGACCAAGATCAATTCTCTCTTCACGATATCACTACATAATCAGGAGAACAGGTTAAGAGAGTTTATACAATGATCACCTACGGGAAAATGCTTCTTTTATCAAATTCGCTCAACTAATTATTTAAGAGAATTAAAGATGAAGATCAATAAAATTATGGGGAATTTGTTTGTGAAAATATTGAGGCTTAAAGGGATACAAATAGTTTGACTTTCTGTTCCCCATCATTACAGAACAAAAATTATAAGTTTTATTGCAAATTTTTTAGTGCCAGCAAAAATGCAAAATGTATCTTATTATGAAGCAAAATAAATATAATTTTACAAAATAAAATTTATTTCATAATTTAATGTTTCAAAGTAGATTCAGCACTAAATTTGATCTTTGTGACCTTCTTAAAAGTCCCTCATTGTGAAAATAGATTAATGTTCCCAGTTGTAGGGCACATTGAGAGGTACACGAAGATGTCACCCTCATCCCACCACCCTGCTACATGTAAACTTAATGAAAGCTTCTAGTGTAACTTACGTAAATTAACCCATTTTCGTCTGGTGTGCCCTCATGCAACCGACAGTACAAGCAAAACCACCCTGAAAATCCAGTGCACCTGTATACCCCCTTTCATAAATGACTCATTTTAATTGGCTGTAGCTTAGAAACTAGATTCTCCTGGGTACTGAAACATGCAGTTGAGGGGCCCAATAGAGAAAACAGTCTGTCACATCATAGAAACTCACTGGTTCATCCTCGCGTGACTTGTGATGGTCACTAATAAGACAAATCATGACTGACCAAGTGGCAATCAACAACTCCACAACCATTAATCCAAATATAGAGCTCACAAGTCCATGTTCCTCAGAGTGTCTATCAGTGTCAAAATCAATAGCAACAAAACCATATGAGCCAGAATTATCCTCTCGAGGGAAAGATGGGCTCCTGAACAGTTTTGTCACAGCGAGGCCGAGTTCAAATGAGTGAGCGAAGAGGTGGGTCGCAGACATCACACAACATGTCAAAGAAAAACCCATGAATGTCATGACCTGCAGGAAGATAAAGCAAACATATTGAGCTTATAAAAATCACTCATATTGGTATGTAGGATTTAATGGCCAAAACCAATTCCAGAAATGTAAACACTTTAGGCATCCTACAAGTGAACAGTTATGACTTTAAAAGGACAGGTGCAGACTGTATTTCAAACAAAAGCAATTAAACATCATTGCAGTCTGCCCTCTTCAAACATATGTATGTTGTAGTTATTTCTTGTTTTTATCTCGGGTAATTTATATTTTTCCTTTGTTTCAACGTCATTATCATATGTTACCATACCCAAAAGCAAAAGAAAAACAAAAATTACCTGAGATAAAGAAAAATTAACTACAACATGTATTTTGCTCTGAAATACATCATTTTGTAGAAATTATCATCCACGCAATAGTAGACCCACTATTCAGTTACCATAAATGACCTACATGTAATAACTGCGTGGGGCATCTACTTAATTTTAGGGGCATATCATTGATAGGAGGCATTAAAAGAGAGATGTGTTTATTCTCAAAACTACGGTGACCCACAACTGTCACAGCAAAACCAAAAACCTCACGGCAAAAACAAAATACCTCATGACAAAACCAAAAACCTCACAGCAAAACCAAAAACCTCACGGCCAAACCAAAAACCTCACGGCAAAACTAAAAACCTCATGGTAAAACCAAAGACCTCATGGTAAAACCAAATACTTCACAGCAAAAACCAACTACCTCACGGCAAAAGCAAATACCCATGGCAACACCACAGCTATTTTGTTTTCGCTGTGAAGTATTTGGTTTTGCCTTGAGGTTTTTGGTTTTGCCGTAAGGTATTTTGTTTTTGCCTTGAGGTTTTTGGTTTTGCCTTGAGGTTTTTGGTTTTGCCTTGAGGTTTTTGGTTTTGCCGTGAGGTTTTTGGTTTTGCCGTGATGTTTTGTTTTTGCTGTGAGGTTCTTGGTTTTGCCGTGACAGTTGTGGGCCACCATACAAAACTGATACAAGCTAAACAAAATTAAATAAATATATGCTTTTGGAAAAAAAAAAGAGAGTTTAAAAGTAGCGGAATATCCACTTCATTAATTATTGACACATCTAGACCATCTAGAGATCTACATCGCTCTTTCAAATCCCAACATCAATGCCAGAACCGTTGCTCTGGGTTGTTGTGTTGCTATCGTTAGTCTATCCTTCCCTTGAACTTGACATTGAACAAGACGAAATACGCAAAGCCTTGTTAACCAAGCAAGAAACTGAATGAATTGAATGATTTTGTCCTTCTTTTCTAACTCCTGGTATTTTGGAGTAATTCTCATAGGGGGCATCTGATAGACAGGTGGTGTTTATTAGAGTTTGGCATCTAATACAGTTTTAACAGAGTAGAGGGGGCGTTTATTAGATACGTGTAAGAGGCATTTATTTGGAAGTGGGTGTGTTCTAAGGCCTGACGGTATTAATTTTTATGCTCTTCCAATAATTTCTAGTAGTTTTAGGGTTGTATCCCTTTAATTTGGCAGATGAGATAGATGAAATGACACTGGCCCTGGGTGAGGGGGGTGGGTTGAATGGAGACAAAAATCATAACCCAAAAAATTCTAAGGTTTCCAACAAAACTCAAAAAAATCCGTAGACCCAATTAAATAAACCCTAAAAAATCCCATGCCGATTTTAGAAGCCTTAAAAAATATTTCCAGAAAGCATTAAATTAATGATATAACACGAAATTATCATGTCACTCCATGCCACTTCGTTGTCATTCTCATTGCACATTTTGTACTGGCTTACTGACTGGGAAACGCTAGCACTACCATGGATCTTCAGATTGTTTTGATAACCAAAAAAATCCCTGCTTAAATCAATCCACCCAAAAAAATACTTGCCAAATTTTCCTACACAAAAAAATCCCAGGATTGAAAATTTCAAACCCCCGAAAATTCTTTGATCATCCCCAACACTTGAAATCAAAAGTACTCCCCACCCCCTCCTCCCGGGCCCCGGCCAAGCTACACAGGGCCTATATTTCTGATTCCGCTGGTAGAATGTGACATAGCCAGTCATCAGTAAGTGGGGAAAAGACGTTGACGTTTTATAACTTATGCTTTAGAATGATTCAGCACTGATTATCATATATTGGAAATACATAAAGACAAGCTTTCATATTGCTTTTCTTGTTGACAGTCTCGGTTGACAAAAAGTGGGTTCAAACCAAAGAGAAAACTGTTGACTCTTATGATTAAAGCATCAAACTTAACATGTGCTGAATGTCATAATTATATTAATAATAACAATAATAATAATATTTTATTTAATAATGTCAATAATCACTAGACTTACAAAAGTGCATATATACATGTAAAGCTCAAGATTTGAACCCGGCCTTAAAAATAAAAATATTGAACCTCACCAAATGTTCAGGAACGACTGAACCATCTGACATTTTCTGAACCCTTTTAAAAGTAATGAAAACACCAAAAGCACTAGTGATGCCAACCTGTATGAAAGTACCAAACAAGGATAGTGATTAGAAATCTACTACACAGAGAAAAATGACTGATCATTTCATAATGATGAACGTTAAGGTACAGTGCTGTTGTACATGTTTTTGTAAATGGCTGATCCAGTAAAATTTCAAAAAGGGATATGGCCTTGAAACAGAAGGACAGAAGAAATGGGAAAAATGACACAATAATAAGTTGAAACTGCAACAGCACTTTGACAAAGAAAAGTGCAAAAAGGATGGTTAAAGACTGCGAAGGACATGGCTTCCTGATCCTTCCATTCACATCAACTAAAGATGTTTGACTAAACTAGAGTTTTCTAAAAAAATGAAAAACTGGATCACAAAATTAATAATAAGCAAAGTAATAAAATAAATACTTCATCCCCCCTTCCCCGCCGCCCCTCAACAGGAAAAGGTTCGTTTAATCTTGATCGGGCAAAAAAATATATAATCCCACTATTATTGAGGGGAAAATCAGGGTTTATGGTATTGCAGTATTGAGCTTTTTTTTAAGCAGAATTTCGGTAAGTTTGATTTCAATGAGCAGTATTGGAGTATCATCTAGCCCTGCTGTATGCAGTTTTTCATCCTTTTGGCTAAACAACCCTCGATTACTTTCCGGTCATGTTGAAGGGTCCCTGTGCAAATTACAAGATGGTGAACGAGAACAGTACGTGTATTGGGAAAAACACGTGTAAATGCAAATAAAATATTGCACAGATTTTATGTCGGCACCCTTCATGATGAGATGTGGTGCTACACACATTGTCTTCACCATTTTTGCTATGTTGGCCTATATCAGAGATTTCTCCGGAAAGTAATCGGGGGTCCTTTTGAATGCAAATTATTTTCTTGATCAAGTTGTGCACGTGCATATGAAACTCGCAAACAGTGCTAAGTGAACAATGATTGTTAAGTAAGGGTGACCGATCACAAATGCAGGGTTCTCAATAGATTTTTAAGTAGGAGGTGATCACTGATAAAGTAGGAGGCTCTTCAGCAAAGCCAGAGGTGTCAAAACAAAGCAAAGAAAAGCGACTTAAACATAAAGTAAGCGGCTATAAATCCCAAAGTAAGCGGCGATCAATCGCCGGGTGCCGCCTTCTATTGAGAACCCTGCAAATGGGGTATAGGTACAATACTTCATCGATTTTCGACATGGTATTTTGGTATTAATTTTAACTGCCAATTTTTTCTTACGATATTGCAGTGTAGGGTACGCCCCAATGTCCCCCTCTATATTTTGTAGAATCTCCAGATTTTTTTTCACAAGTCTCCGGGTCTGCCTTTATCAGTAGCCTGGGACCAGGCACCCCAGTGGTGGGAATTAAAAGGTGAAATAAATTGGCATGGAGGTGAGCTGAGCAGGAGTCTAGGCAGGGAAAAGGGCAGTGGAGCCTGGAGACATTCTGCTAATTGCCCTCCAGCAATTAAACTGTCATTGTCAACACTTCAAGTTCACATCACAGATGTTTCTTTGCTTGAATGCATCTGAAAGTCAACATGGAGAGGAGAATTTGCTACGAAATGCAATGTGAGCATACCGTACTTCAATTCGCCTAAAAGAAAAAGAGAGCAGAGAGATCTACTTTGCTTCGATCACCAACTGGAGTAACACTGGCTTCAGTGAAGTGAAATAAAGACGTTTCCGTTTCTCCTTCCACATACTTAACTTATCAAATATTGAGATGTGGCATAATATGCACTTCTCTAACCATTTGGATACCGCAAAATCAAAATGGCCCTCCCCTCCCCCCTCCAAATAATGTTGGGATAAAGAAACACTTTTAGGACAGGGTACAATGTACAGGGGTGTATGTACAAACTACAACATTGCTTGAGGGCAAGGGGGAAAGGGGGAAAAGTTAGGGCAGATCGTGTTAATTGTCCTAAGAATTTTGTCCTTCATTGTAAGTATAAACTGACAGGCTGTACATCTTCACTGGCATGAAACCTTCGAGAACTTTTTACATATTGCTACAACAAGGAGAACTCTATCTTGGATTTACAAAATTTATTTTATGAAAGGTGCGTTATAATGCTTGTTGACTTAGCTTCTATGTACCAGACAAAATATGGCTCTGTACTATGGTGGCCTACAACTGTCACGGCAAAACCAAAAACCTCACGGCAAAAACAAAATACGTCACGGCAAAACCAAAAACCTCACGGCAAAAACAAAATACCTCACGGCAAAACCAAAAACCTCACGACAAAAACAAAATACCTCACGGCAAAACCAAACACCTCACGGCAAAACCAAGTACTTCACAGCAAAAACAAAATAGCTTTAGTTTTGCCGTGGGTTTTTGCTTTTTTTCACAGTATTTGGTTTTGCCGTGAAGTCTTTGGTTTTGCCGTGAGGTTTTTGGTTTTGCCGTGACAGTTGTACGGTACAGTTTGTATACAGTGGAGGGAAAATGTGGGAGTTCTTAAACACCTTTAATATATTCAGGTCGAGTGTATCCCTGTTTTGTTGCCCGTTAAGGCATTTTATAAGATATGTCTGCTCAAAATTGCGTAAAAGTAACAATCATTTTTCACAACCACTGTTATCTGCATTCAGTTGTGATTTACGCTATCTCAGTGCACAATTAAAGATTAGCTGTTTAGTCTACCGCTTACCCAGAGTCCAATCCAAATAGGCATACCCACTCCGGTGTATGCCCATCTCACACGCACTCTCTCCACGATTCCAAGCACGACTAAAAACACTGCAATCAAACACTGAATCACAGAGACGATCCTTAATAGTATGATTTTGCCCGTAATTGCCATTTTCGCGACCCAGATGATGGCAAAACAGCAGCTTGGTGCACTGAAGCTTGAAGGCCGCCTGACAATTTTTCACGGGCGTAAAGGGAGGGTGAGTTTTCGTTACTCAATTAACTAGTCAGCGGTGTCCTTCAACGCTGTGGTAGGTACTGTATTTATGGTAAATGTAATGTAACAACGCTGACCATTGACGCGACCGCAATCACACTTTGTTTAGTGACGGAATTGCCCCTTTTATGATAAAATACTGTAATGAAACATAGCACATTTGCAGTACATACCCATACATTTCTAGCGACGGGGCCATCTCAGGTTGGCAAGTGACCAACATGGTGGTATTGTTTCACGGAGACACCTCCTTATGCGGTTTGTGTGCATTTTTACCGTTTTATGGAACTTACGATAAATCCCCATACAAATCTTTATAAACTGGCTTCGGGGAAACCGAGGTTGTTGAGAGCCTGGGACCCTCTGGTCCCATATAACTACTGTTTTTGGAGCCCGTGGCTGTGGGATGTTTCCCTAGCGGAGGAAATGAATGTGGAGCTGAGGGGTGGGGAGTGTTTTGTTCAAGAAGACGGCCTGTTTGGAACCTCGAAGCATAATCCATGTCGTATACAAACCTTGCACCGGTTCTTACGTATTCATAATTCCACGGATGAGGGGCCAAGGCTCCATATCAAACACGCACTTACCAGGAGCCTATTACACTGATAGGCCAGCAACATGATGGTTACCCATGCGGTGGTCACGTGACCGCAGGGGCCCATATTAAACCTGGAGCGAGCAACTCCCATACTAGGCCTATGTCAAGGCGTTTTTACGGACCAGTTTATTTTTAGACACATTTTAGGGCACTTTTTCCAGCGACAATAGAATCTCCACCATATATGACCACATTCGAAGCATAAGATATCAAAACGGAAAACTAAGCAGTATTAAAAGGCAAAAAAATATCATTTTAGGTTTGTAGGTTTTGCTGACTGGTTTGTGGAATTTAAAAGATATTCAAAATTTCCCCCAAAACCGTTCTAAAAATAAACTGGTCCGTGAAAATGCCGTGACAAGAGCGTATGGAAGTTGCTCGCTGCGGGTTATGGGCTCCTGGTGACCGTACGTCCGCCCGCCCGTCGGGACCACAGACATACCAATGTAAAATAACTCAATCAACAGGTGTGGCAACCAAAAAGCAACGCGAGGTTTTTTTGGTAGGAAATCGGTCTTTTAGAGAGAAAACAAAACAAAAAATTCGAGTCTTTTTCGATGTTATTTTTTATGTCGACACAGAGAATTTAACGTAGACTGCGCATATTAGGTATCGTAACTATTTATTAGAAGGGGGTAGTAGTTTCATGATGTGCAGGGGGAAGTGGTGGGCGAGGTAGCGGGCTTATTGCAAGTGGAAAGAACCTGCGTACCTGGCGAGCTGGCGGTTTCCTCTGGCGAGGGCGCAAATGAGTGGCGAAGCTGCCAAAGGGTGGGCAAAGCAAGCGTGAACGGTGGAGGTTTTTGCTTAAGCGTGAATTTACGTAATCGTCTATCATCAAGTGTTTAACCAGAGTAAACATGGAATTGTTTAAGACACTAAATTGGCACTCAGTATGGTGTACTAGCTTTTTATAAGCGCATTTCGCGCGGACGGGCAAGATAAATTGATGACGGCTTTGAGAGAATTGTTCACGTTACTTCCTCCTTTATTAACTGATGAATGGAGACCGTTACGGTATTCCTCCCTTTGAGAAATTATATAGCATAGTCAAATACATATCAATGGAATTTCCTTTAAGACGGAGAACTACCTAAAACGGAGTCCTAGAATTGGTTCCTGCAGCTCTTCAGTTTTTTTTTTTTTTTGATTGACTCTCTATGAGACGGACAACTTGCTAAAAACGGAATCCTTGAGGATGTTCCTGCCCATCGTCAGTTCTTCTCTTCGTCTTTTCCATAACCGCACCAAGACTACTTTAGCTCAGTCAGCAGAGCGCTTGATTGTAGAGCGGGATGTCGCGGGACGATTCCCAGGACTAGACCAAAACAGTCAACTCCCTCTTAACGGACAAGTCTGTGAGATGGACAGCTCTGTGAGATGGACACTTCTGTGAAATGGACGCTTCTGTGAGATGAACACCTCTGTGAGATGGACGCTTTTGTGAGATGGACACCTCTGTAAGATGGACACTTCTGTGGGATGGACACCTCTGTGAGACGGACACCTAGATTGCCCGCCTTTATTTACTAATTTCAGTTGACTCAGCATAAGATGGACATCTCCTTAAGATGGCCAAATAGTGCCGGTCCCAAAAGTTTCCGTCTAAAAGAGAGTTGACTGTATTTAGGGTCTTAAAATAACTGAAAAATGAAGGTACTGCCTTTGCCCTACAAACGGGTAGCCCTTCGAGTAGCTCGGATGAGAGCGTAAAATGGCGGTCCCGTCTCCAGCAGAGGTCGTAAATAAAAAGTGTCTTCACTAAGTACTTCCATGCTAAATACATTGACACTAAAGAACAGGACAACTCCCTCAAACAGACATATCTTTTTTTCTGACTATATACATGTAAATTGATTGTGATGTATGTATTTAAAATAGCCTGTGTAGCAGCTGTTACAACTTTGTTCCAACACCTCATCCAAACGTACAACTTCTCTACTGCCTCTAGGCATTTCCGGCTGTATATCCAAACCTACTGGCCACACTTTGGCCTCCTTGTCCTTGAGAACTTGGTGACACTATCAGTGGAGTTTCACACTAAAAAGAAAAATAAAATGCACAAAAAACTACCATTAAAAATGCAATTATTTCACTCTGCAAATAACCATTTTTATTGTTGGATGCGAATGTTTCTTCCGTTTCATTAGCCACGAGTCCTCTACGTGACCTGCAAATTACTGCCTACAAATTATGGTCTGCTCGTGTGCAATTTCGTCCTACTGTGTAAATTGGCTGCAAATAACATTCTGCTCATGCGTAAATGAAACCGTGCATTTCTCCTTCTTTCGATTGCTCTTGCGTGAAAATGGCAGATCACTTCGCTTCCCAAAGATATTCATTAAAAAACAAACTCGGTGATCGAATGGAAAAACACATTTGAACTCGGTTATCGCAAAATATCATGATTTGTCAGTGTCTCACAGATCAATTATTTGCCTCAGCCATCTGCTAGCCACTGACAAATCAGGATATTTTTCTCAACCTTTTCTTCTAGGAAGGCTTTTATCTCAAATGAAAGGGTATTGTCAAACATGCACACAAGTGATGGAGTTAGTTTCAATACAAACCGGCTGCGATTTTGCATCAGTGGACTGGTACCCAAAATTTGATTTTACCAACTGAGTTGATCATTGATTTCACATTTGCAACATAACTCTGAATTTTTAATTCCCTCCTTAAATCTTTGACCCCTTAACAAGTTACATGTACGGTGAAACCACATGTATTTATAAACTTTGCTTTTAAATAATTGGTGGGTCAACAAAATCCTATGTTGTTACCATTCAAATGAGTTTCCTCTTTGGTGGAATTTTTGAAATATGGTCATATTTGCTTTTAAGGATTTCACAAAAAAAATCGAATTTTCTCGTGAATCTTTTTTGCTTTGACAAGTGGCACCCTGTTGGAATAAAATTTCAACAAGTGACATGACCTTAAAAAAGTAACATAAGAAATATAAAATGGTGACAAATGAAACAAAAATGAGTTGAAATTACGACAGCAATGAAGATAAGGGCAAATATATACAGTACAGTTCAAATCCTCCTAGGAGTCAGTAGACCTGTTACCACGGAGTTGCACTGGCGACTACATGGTCGACCAGTGCAGCGAAACCATAACAGTAAAATATTGATAGGGAATTTGGCTTTCTTCTGTTTCTTTCTGAAACAACAGGTTTTGAAATTCAGACTAGTTTAGCGTTGCCTAATGTTAGGGAAGCAATGGCAGTCTCGGATTATGGATTCCATGCCATGGATTCCGGATTCCAAGTACTGGATTCTAGTCTTGAAGTGGAACAAACATCAGTGGGATTCCAGATTCCTTGAGCTGTATTCTGGTTTCCAAATCTCAGGAATCCGGATTCCACAAGCACAAATTTCCAGGGTTCCTTTACATGGGGCAGCCATACTCCTCCACCCTTTCAAGAAGGGCTCGCTAATTTAATGTTAGGAGTAAAACTGTTTGTACATATATTGCCTTTAAAAGAAATTGAGTGGCTGGGGAGGGTCAGGAAACTTACCCGCTCTTCTTCAGAGGGTGACTTCTGATGGTCGCTAACACGACAGATCGCCGCTGACCACATCGCAACAATCAGCTCCACAACTGTAAATCCAAATATAAAACCTACAAGGGTATGCTCCTCAGAATATTTTACATCTGGTATGAGAGGAATGTTTTCTAAAACAAAATTCTTGTCCCCTGTGCGGGTGTAATATCTGAGTTGCTTATGGGAAGCAATGGACAGCTCATGTGAGTAATTGAAGATGAGAAGGGCAGAGAGAACACCACATGTCAATGAGAAACCCATCAAGGTCACGGCCTGCATTTGTAAAGGTAAAGAAATGAAACATAAATAGAAATTAATTCAAGGGGCTGTATCACAGCAGTCTATATTCATTCAATCTGTATACTTTTACTGGTTAATTAACACAAAAGCCAGCTTCCCTTGAAATCCTAGAAGACCTTAAAATTATTAATATTCTGAGTTCTGATTTGTTTTGAAAGGGATTTGAATTTTTGGCAGGGGAATCTCTATCATGGAATATAAAGAGGGGCTCTGCCTAAAAGATGTACCCTTTTTTAGGCTTCAGGCATGATGTATCAAATAGGAGGGAATTCACAAGTTGAAGAACACTATAAAGTATATGAAAAGGGTTACAAGGAAAATCATTAATTTTTAAGTGTCTATATACAAGGACCGTTAACTAAGTGTTTTGAAAACGTGGGTGTTATGGCTATATCATTTCAATCTATACTCAATATAATAAAAAATTAATGCAGATTTCTGATGATGCTTACCAAATGCTGAAGAATGACTGGACCATGTGACGTGTTCTGAATATGTTTAAAGGTGATAAAAATACCAAAAGCACCGGTGATGCCAACCTATAAATAAAGTGCAAAACAATATATAAATTCGCTTTGCGTTAACGATAAACTTGTACCTCTCCTCCCCATTATCAACCATGGTAATAATCATATTGCTGTTAAAAACACTCTTATTTGTCCCTGGGGAAAATAATGTTACAATAAAGTTTGACCAACTTAATACGTAAATGTCACCTCTCCCACAATATGTAAATCTCCCATATACAACACAATAATGCATAATATAACCAGTACACTGTCCCTTTAACCCTTTAAACCCTAAGATCAAAATTTGAATT
>BOPM01000284.1:307726-312726 GCA_022179025.1 Porites australiensis
CCCCCCCCCCCCCCCCCCCCCCCCCCCCCCCCCCCCCCCCCCCCCCCCCCCCCCCCCCCCCCCCCCCCCCCCCCCCCCCCCCCCCCCCCCCCCCCCCCCCCCCCCCCCCCCCCCCCCCCCCCCCCCCCCCCCCCCCCCCCCCCCCCCCCCCCCCCCCCCCCCCCCCCCCCCCCCCCCCCCCCCCCCCCCCCCCCCCCCCCCCCCCCCCCCCCCCCCCCCCCCCCCCCCCCCCCCCCCCCCCCCCCCCCCCCCCCCCCCCCCCCCCCCCCCCCCCCCCCCCCCCCCCCCCCCCCCCCCCCCCCCCCCCCCCCCCCCCCCCCCCCCCCCCCCCCCCCCCCCCCCCCCCCCCCCCCCCCCCCCCCCCCCCCCCCCCCCCCCCCCCCCCCCCCCCCCCCCCCCCCCCCCCCCCCCCCCCCCCCCCCCCCCCCCCCCCCCCCCCCCCCCCCCCCCCCCCCCCCCCCCCCCCCCCCCCCCCCCCCCCCCCCCCCCCCCCCCCCCCCCCCCCCCCCCCCCCCCCCCCCCCCCCCCCCCCCCCCCCCCCCCCCCCCCCCCCCCCCCCCCCCCCCCCCCCCCCCCCCCCCCCCCCCCCCCCCCCCCCCCCCCCCCCCCCCCCCCCCCCCCCCCCCCCCCCCCCCCCCCCCCCCCCCCCCCCCCCCCCCCCCCCCCCCCCCCCCCCCCCCCCCCCCCCCCCCCCCCCCCCCCCCCCCCCCCCCCCCCCCCCCCCCCCCCCCCCCCCCCCCCCCCCCCCCCCCCCCCCCCCCCCCCCCCCCCCCCCCCCCCCCCCCCCCCCCCCCCCCCCCCCCCCCCCCCCCCCCCCCCCCCCCCCCCCCCCCCCCCCCCCCCCCCCCCCCCCCCCCCCCCCCCCCCCCCCCCCCCCCCCCCCCCCCCCCCCCCCCCCCCCCCCCCCCCCCCCCCCCCCCCCCCCCCCCCCCCCCCCCCCCCCCCCCCCCCCCCCCCCCCCCCCCCCCCCCCCCCCCCCCCCCCCCCCCCCCCCCCCCCCCCCCCCCCCCCCCCCCCCCCCCCCCCCCCCCCCCCCCCCCCCCCCCCCCCCCCCCCCCCCCCCCCCCCCCCCCCCCCCCCCCCCCCCCCCCCCCCCCCCCCCCCCCCCCCCCCCCCCCCCCCCCCCCCCCCCCCCCCCCCCCCCCCCCCCCCCCCCCCCCCCCCCCCCCCCCCCCCCCCCCCCCCCCCCCCCCCCCCCCCCCCCCCCCCCCCCCCCCCCCCCCCCCCCCCCCCCCCCCCCCCCCCCCCCCCCCCCCCGCAAAGGTAGATCCGCCGGGGCCCCCCCCCCCCCCCCCCCCCCCCCCCCCCCCCCCCGGAAAAAATAATGGTCTCATACACCCTTGAATTATCCACGGCTGGTAAAATCCCCAGGTTGGGACGAAGGGGGGCGGGGGGGGGGGGCTCCGGATTTCTAGTGACGGGGATGACCGAATGGGGCAAAAATCAAAACTCAAAAAAATCCCTGGACCAAAAATTAACCCCCACCCACGCAAAAAAAGAAAGAAAAAACCCATGCCGAATTTTTGTACCCTGTGGAAAGTAACAACACTCGAGAACATCTTCTGTTTCACATTATGAAGAATGACAACTTCAGAATGTTTTGAACACGCCAAAAAAAATTCCTAGGTAAATCAAGCTATTGTAGGAGAAACGGCTGTATTCTCAGGTTAGTTTTCAAGCACTTGCTCATTCTTCAATTGTTCTTAATTACCTGATCTGAAACAGCTCCACAGCAATTACTGATTGTGCAACACATTGAGACTGATCCTGCGATTCCAATAGAAAACTCAATGATGCCAAGTATCAGGATAGCAAGTGGGACGATGATTTCTGAATTAATACGATAATATCCCAGGGCGAATGAAACTAAAAAACTGTAGCAAATAATGACCACTCCACCAAATACGGTTGAGGTGATGGAAAAACCCATGAATGTACCAGCCTGGAAGAAAATAAATTATCAAATATTTGAGATCATAGCTGATAAATTATCTGATATTTAACAAGTATTCCCCGAGCCTGAATGGGCTCTGAGTCAATAGCCCATAAGGCCGAATGGTCTATTGACTCAGAGGCCATGAGGGCGAGAGGAATAATTGTTTAGTAAAATCCAACTTAATAGACCACTAGTTGGTTTTTCCAATGGCTCATATACCATGATGGCTAAGCCAATCAGAGCTCCAGAATTGCATTATCCAACTACTTAGTTTTTAATAGTTATTAATATCTATAGAAACAGCTGCATGTGAGTGACATATTGTTCTCTGCTAGCAAAGTCTTGAAGTATCATGAAAAAAATCCGCCATTGATAAAAATGTGTCATGTAAACTGAATAACAAACACGATGCTAACTTAAGATCTAATGTTGCTTTTATAGAAACACCGTGTGGAACACCTTATTTCCAATTTGATGTAATGCCAACTAAGGAGCGCATTATTCTAAGGCCTCACTCACACGTATTCGAATATTTTTGAAAACGGAGATTTTTTTTTGCCGTTCTCCGAAAACTGGGCTTCCACACGTAGTGTATTGGAATCGTTTTCGCCTACCCACACGAAAACGCTAAAACGATGAAAATTAGATAGCATTCCTTAGAGGGCATGCGCTGTATGACGCATGACGTCATCGCATTTGAAAACTTCACGAAAACCACAAGAAAACGATAAAGACTGGTTTCCACTAGCGACGGAGCCGGAGTTGTAATCAGACGCGTAGAACTTTACGATTTAGTGAAATTAAACAGCGTTCTGATTCCGCTTACGACTCCGTCGTTTATCGGATCAAGTGAGAACTAGGTTGTAGGAGTCGCAAGCTGATGTGGAAGAACTAGACCAATCACAAAGCGTGGGAACGTGCATTGCGAGTGGTTTGATGTTCATCCGCTTCTGCTTCCGCGCGACTGCGACAATCTGGTTTTCACTAGATCCTAAGCGACTGAGTCATAAGCAGAGTCGTAAGAAAATGGAAACGTTCTGATTCTTCCGACTCCGATTCCGTCGCGCTTATGACTCTGCCAGGAGCCGATCGGCTCCTGACTCTGCTTACGACTACGACTCCGATGTGCGCTTAGCACTAAAAAGTATCGGCGCTATATAAATATTTATTATTATTATTATTTATTATTATTATTATTGTTATTATGATGTTTGATAAGAGCCCTTACGACTTCGCTTACGACTCCAACTCCGACTCCGTCGCTGGTGAAAACCAGCCTTAAGCCGGCTATTTTAAAAAACTCCACTCTGGGAACCGTTTTGGAAAACCTAGTACGTTTTTCGTGCCCTAAAACGCAGTTTACGTGTGGACGGACGGCTAAAACGGAAACAAAATCACCGTTTTCAAAAATGTATGGATACGTGCTGAAGGGGGCCTAAGCGAAAGAGAGTCTGTTACTCTATATAGAAATGGCATAATAGACACATAATGTGACTCGATCCCTGGAAATTCTGCATGGCATATTTTCCGTTATTACACATTCATTCAAAATATTTCTCCTTTCGGATTGGCTCAAATGCCCTGGCTAATTCGTCACAAGTAGACTTTCAAAAAAGTCCTTCGTTTGAGTAAATAAAAAGCTCGCTCCGCTTGCGAAGAAACTCGCACGGTCGACTTGCAGCAAGTTCGTCATAACCAGCTGGCCAGGCATGGCCATCTTTGGAAGTCTATCCAGTTGAATCACGTCAATAGAACAAGATATCGCCGGATAAATGGGCGGGAAAAAGACCGGGGGATGAGATTGAATTAGCTCAGCTGTTTTTATAGAGCTGTTTGGGGAAAAAATAAATAAATAACGGAAAATTTCCCACTGGCCAAAAACAATTTAGTATTAAAAGAGCTGAAAATATAACTCGATGGATGACAATTGCTTTTTGGAGAATATCTGTTAGACTAAGCTGAGGAGCATAACGGGAGAGAGAGTTGCTTGCTCCGAGTTATGGGCTCCTGCTTTGTAACATTCTTAGCTACACCGGCCCCAATTGTCAACTCACCAATGCATAACTAGCAGAGCCTTTACTTGCTAGAATCCCAAGACCTCCTGTGATGCACATCTGTCAAAAAAGTATCGCATGTTCATGATATAAAAATTATTGAGAGACTTAACAGCTGGAGGATCTGCACAAGACGAAATGATGTGTTTCTGCCAGTATTTTGTAAACACGGTGGAAACATAGAGTTGTCTATACGGGGTGTCCCAAAAGTTCGTTCCTCTACTTTATAAGTCTTTACTGCGCTTTTCACAAGCATGCGAATTGTGAAGTTCAAAAGCCAACTGACAATTGCGTTTTTCGCTGCCGTCAATCATCTTGGGGGACCTCTTAGGAAACAAAACTTTTCTTTAACGGGTTCAAAAGGTCATGGTTCGTGATTTGTGATTGGTGGATTTCGATCCGTTTTGTGTGTTTCTGTGTTTCAAGGTTCGTTGCTTGTGATCGTAATTATGATTGACGGCAGCGAAAAACGCAATTGTGAAGGCGGCTTTTGAACTTAAGAGTTCGCATGTTTGTGAAAAGCGCAGTACTATTGGACTTGATAAGCAAATCGTTCAAACAATGAGTTGTGTCTTTTAATCTTATCCCTCGGACGTACAAGGGGAGATACCACTCCACTGAGGTTTTTCTGAGTTTTTTCCTAGAGGATAAAACATCAGTACTTGACGTTTTCATTGGCTGTTATTTCATCCCTCGCGCACATTTTAAGACAAGTTTAGTGATGGTCAGTTGCTATGGTTAGGAGATATGACGTCATAAGTAGCAGGTGGTCAAGCCATTTTTGAGTGAAAGTACATGTATTTTCAACTTTTTTCAACAATAAAAGTAAATCTTGTGGCTAAAATCATGCAAAGTGCTTATTTATGTGTTATTTTTCATGTAAAGCACAAAAAATTACGATTTCTCGCGGTTTTAACCTGATTTCTAATTCTTGGTTAAATCCACGATGACGGCCAGGATAGCGACCATTGTTAGTGACGTCACAGGCCTCCAGCAGCGCCACCACCCAT
>BOPM01000284.1:319194-343532 GCA_022179025.1 Porites australiensis
TTAGATTGTTTTGATGTTTTAAATCGAAGATTCATGTTGCTATAGTAGTCAGAATTCGCGCGGAAACGCTTGCTACGCAGCCAAGATTCTCTTCGCCTCTCTTTTATTTTTCCTACAAAATAACCCCAGGAGTTAATTCCTTATATAAGTCATACAGGTATGTGCCGCCCCAAAGGGTATTTTTTGCGCCCTTTCGGTCTGAAAACGAGTACAAATTTTGCCCATGTTGGTCTGGAGTCGGGTATGGTTTTCGAGGAAACTACGGGAGTATGAACATATTTGTCATTTCACCTCCAAAAAGAATAAGAAAAAAAAAGGGAAATATGCGAATTCGAAATGCATTTTAAGAAATCTTTTTTGTTGGCGTTCTAATCTAAGTAATAGAGAGGTTGAGCATCGTGTTTACGGCAAACGGCAAACGTGAATTTGTACCACGTGACCAAGTTTTCTATTTACTTGTCGTTAACAGTTCATTACTACACGAAAATCGGTAAATTCACGCCAATTCTATGCATAAGAATTGTTTTAAGCTGTTTTTATCTGCCTATTAGTTCTCATTTTGAAAATTTCTCACGTTTGCCGTGCACGCGATGCGTAATCTCTCTAATGATGACCTAGTAATTTCGGCCTCGCGAGGTCTTAAAACGGGTGTGGAAAATGACATTTTTTGGTCTGAAATAGGGTCAGCATTTAGACAACCGGGCGGCACACCCCGCCAAAAAATCCCAGAAGTACACCCTCCGGGTCTTCGCTCCTCTTTTTTCCCTGTCTTTTCCTATATAATCTTCTGCTTCATACAATTGCATGTGCCGCTCTTATACTAAGAAACAGTTTCATTGATTTTGTTAGAAGTAGTTATGGTGAGTCCTGGGACTCATCTTGTGAAAAATCATGAGTCCCAGTCCAGAAGCATTGAGCCCCAGTTCAAAAAA
Source organism: Porites australiensis (assembly GCA_022179025.1). NCBI lineage: Eukaryota > Metazoa > Cnidaria > Anthozoa > Scleractinia > Poritidae > Porites > Porites australiensis. The sequence continues at coordinate 320,127 of BOPM01000284.1, forward strand.
CAACAAGTTCAATTCTACACTGAAAATGCTTGGGTCGTATGTAACCAGGTAGTTACATATACAGAATCTGAAGACAGACTCCAAACCTCTTTATCACAGTATACTGAAATTAATATATAATCCTCACAACGAAAATGAGGGTACCAAAATAAATATGCATCGTTAAATAACAGCCACATAAATAACCACAAATAAAACATTACAAGAACAGGATTTTCTACAAAGACATTTTCAAATAGATCGATCGATCGATCTTTGCGTCCTACGGGACGCATTCATTAAATTATTTTGTGTCTTTGGGGATTGTTATGCGTCAGGAACCCAGGACGCAGAGGTACCAAAATCACTGTAGTTAACCGACGCCAGCACGCCACTTTCGCGTTCAAGCTCCTAGTCCCAAAAACTAATAAATTACAAACATAATTATTATTTTTCCACGCTCTTCTGCTCGCTTGCCTTTCTTGAAAAGAAGTTTCAAAGTTCCTAAACATTACTTTTACATTTTTCTTGTGATTACGCATCAGGTTACGAAATGTATTAGCAGATGATGAAGATTAATTGTTAGTTGAGAACTGGCAGGACTCTCCAACTTCACACGTAAGTAGTTACACGATGCTAGGAAAAAGAAAGAATGCAAGTAAGATTTAGTGCAGTCAAACCCCGTTAATATACGGACACTGAATTAACAGTGTGTCCGTATTGATCGGGTCATGTTATTGAAGTAAAACTGTAAAAAACGCCTTGTGTTAGAAAAAGTTCAAATGAAAGAAATGAAAGAGGACATTAGCATCGTCAAATTAAACATTTCTAACCTTCAAAAAACCGTCATTCCGCCGATTAATAAACACACGGAAACACTCAAAAATCGCTCATCCATATATTTATAATAATCAAAACCGTTCTCTGCATGAATGGTTTGATGAAAAAATAGTCTGAAATTCAATTTGCGTTGATCTATAAATCATCTTATCCGTTGCACTTTAGCGTTGAGAACATCGACATGCTAGCTGTCAGCTGAGGTTTTTTTTACCTTCAAAAAAGGAAAGCTCAACTTCAGCTTATTTTTCATAATAAACTTTCTACGAGAATCTAATGATTGATCAAGCAACAAGTGTCCGTTGCCGGCGTTAACGCGTCCGCATCAAGCGGGTTGAATTTAGAGAAAATGTAAGGGCTTCTCCAGGGAAAAAGAAAACATTTGCGTGATAACGAAGAGTCCGTGAAGCGGGGTGCGACTGCTACTGAATCAACAGTATCCATTGAAACCTAGCCGTATTTTTCCTTTTGGGAATAGACCATAATAATGAAAGTTTTCGTAAGGATCCTGGGAAATGAAACGTTGCGATCTTGAATTTTTAAAGAGTGAATTATAGTAAATTTATTTAGACAATTAGAATTAATATGAAGGTTTTGAAAAAGTGAAGTTTTATTTTACGCCAAAGGCAATGTGGAATACCTTTAAATTGAATGTGAGAAACAAAATTAAGTAAACGAAATTAAGGTGACCAACCAAAAATGTACATGAAAGAGCCTATAATCAACTTTAAGTTACACTGTAAGTATGTGAAATCATAAAAAAAAACTAAATCTGAAGTCCAAGTCCAAACTAAGTCTAAAGTCCACAATTTAGTAAGCGAATCCACGCAATATCGCAGTCATATTGCATAACGCAATCGAACGCAGTATCGCAGTCACGGCAGATTCCATCGTGGAATAAGGCCGTTTTGTTGTCCGCTTTTTTCTCATTTGTGTTCCAGTAAAAGTAAGAAAATTGCATTATTTTGTTATTTGACATGATTTCTCCGATTTGCAATGGCTTTAGAGCGAGGTTTCCATATCGAAACATTTATTTTCATTGTTTCACTTAGTCTTCGCATCACAAAGTGTTCAGTGACCCACAACAGGGTCATGAATATTCGCACAGTGTTTTAGCTTCCTGAACAACACAAAAAGATCTGCTCTTACTTGTTCATCTGTACAGACATAGGCCGGGGGCTGATCTCCATCATGGAAGCTCGACATAACAAACCCTGTTGTTGAAATTTGGTGATATGGTGGAGGCGGGCCAGTTTCCTGTGGAGGCATAGGAGTCATCTCCAAGGGAACGAGTAGAACATCAGAACAATGGGAGCAAGTTTGGGCATCGACAGTATAAGGTGGAGGCCGATCGTTATCCTGGAAAACACTTCGAAGAGGAATGGGAGTAATCTCCAAAGGGACGAGAAGGAGATCAGGGCCCTGGGAACCAGCACCATAGGGTGGGGGCCGGTCGTTAGCCCGGAAAACACTTCGAGGCGGCATACATGTAGGCACCATCTGGGCGTCGCCAGCAGGAACGGTGAAAGGGCTAAACATTGGATCAGCCTGGTAAAAATATATGAAAAATATTACCCAGACAAAAAACATATCACTTCAAATAAGATTACTTTTAACTTAACTTCACGACTAAATTGCAAACATACACTGTATTATCCAGGCTGTAGGAAAAAAAAAATACAAATTCTCTGGGAATACAGTTGCAAACACTAGTTTTAATATTTGTTATCACCTGACTAGAAGACGAAGTAACCCAGCAACAACCACTGCATCCTGTAATACACTGAACAATGCCAAGTGTCAAGACAATAGCTGCAATAGTCCTTTCTGGTTCATAAGGGAATTCACCCCAATGGCTCACAAATAGAACTAAAAAAGTGTAGCAACCACCAACTGCCATACCACACAAACTTGAAGTAATAAATAAGCCAACCTGGAAATAAATTATTAAAAATCAGGTGGTTGATAAATCATCTCATCGTTATTATTATTCATTCAAAATATTTTGCCATTTCTGATTACTGTAGCTTAAATCCCCTTGCTTGTTCTTCACAAACACTTGGTGCTTACCACATTTGCAGGCATGGATCCACATCGGTTTCCACCGTTTTCAGAAATCAGTCAGATTTTTCAAAATACCGTAGATTTATTTTTTTAATAAAGAAAATACTTTCTAAGTTGCAGGGCTTCATCCGAGGAGAATGGAACTAGCCATTATCCTGTCTGAATGACTCAGAAACCCAGGAGAGGGGACTTAAGGGGGAAGCATAACTCCGATGCCACTAGAAGCTTGTGCCTTCGGTGCTAGTTTAGGAAATTGGTCAGTATAATTATCCTAAATCCACGCCTGATATTAAAAGCAATATACACCATTGATTCAATGGTATATTGCCTATTATTATTCACTCAAAATATTTTGCCATTTCTTTTTGTCTCCAACCACTATAGCATGAGTGTGTACTGGTCGCCTTTTGATCATCTGAATTGGAGCTGTAACAATAAAACAATGTGATGGCCTCTGAAGCCTGGAGCAACATTTTCCATTACAATAAAATTAAATTTCATTTTAGATCGTCCTGAAAAGTTGAGCACTCATCCGAGGAGAATGGAACTGGCCTTTATCCTGTCTGAATGGCTCAGAAACCCAGTCAGTAATTTTCCTATATCCACACCTGATGATATTAAAAGCAATATACACCATTGATGCAATGGTATATATTGCCTATTATTATTCACTCAATATATTTTGCCATTTCTTATTGTCTCCAGCCACTATAGCATGAGTGTGTACTGGTCACCTTTTGATCATCTGAAATGGAGCTGTAGCAATAAAGCAATGAAATGGCCTCTGAAGCCGGGAGCAACATTTTCCATTATAATTATATGTCATTTCAGAACGTCCTGAAAAGTTGAGCACTTTAAAAAAAATTATTCTCACCAGTTCAACTTACCAAGCCCTTGCGCCCACAAGATGTCCCCTCGCGGTTTCTTGCTAGAATTCCTCCTGTGATACACATCTGTCAAAAAATTGATATTTATTAACTCACATGTGAGTGAGTCCCAATAGTGACTAACATCAATTTTCTCCTAACGATATCTATACAATGACAAGAGATTAGGTTATGAGAATTAATAAAATTATCAACTAAGGGAAAATGCTTTTTCATCTTTTATCAAATTCTCTCAACTCATTCATGAAGGAAATGTATAGAGACCAGTTTGGAGAATTTGTATGTGGATATTGGGGCTAAAGGGTTAGCCCTATATTTTCTAGCTGGGTGTCACCAGTGGGTATTTAGAACTTAGGTCTGGAATGTGGGTCCTGGTTTATATAGTCACAATTTGCAATGATTGATAACCCAGCTGCTGTGCATTGTTCTCCTTCTATAACTGGCTGGCCATAAAAGAGATCAATCAAAAACACCAATCGGGTTTTCGATAGTATTTGAAAGTATTTGATGCAGAGGTCCAGCTGGCAGACTTGCACCATCAGTGTCGGAGGCACAAACTTCTAGGGGGTCCGGGGGCATGTTTTCCTTGAAAAGTTTTTAAAATTGGACTCTCCAAAATGCAATTTTCTGCATTTCCCGGACCGGAATTGATTACGAAATGCTCACAAACAATGAAATATTTGTTTTTGTAATTTTTTATTATAATATTATCGGTTTGCAGTTTGTTTTTTTAGTTGATTCCAAAATGAGGTCCAAAAAAATGAGTGTAAGAATCCCCGAGGACAGAATGGTTTACGAACGGACGTTACATGTCAAACAGCCAGACATCGCATCCTGCATCTGGCCTGAAGCTAAACCCCTGGAAGTTTTAAACAGCTCAAGATAGCAAAAACATAACATGTGACTTACTTAACAGTCTGTTTTAATTTTTATTGAAAAATTGGCATATGATTCAAATATTTAATCAAAAAAGAAGGTGAACTGCCTGTGTTGATGTATGACATTATGCATGATCGAGAGAGGTCCCACACTTGACATTACTTCAGAATTTTATACACAGCTGATACCTCGCCTTGTGGGTCCAATATTAAACAACTATTAGATGAGGTTTTGTGATATCCAGAATAATCGAAGTCTATAGGTAAGTGGTTATCTGCCAAGCCCAAGGGGAAGGCTGATAACACTTACAAAGGCCTTGATTATTTAGGATATCACAAAAACCTAATCTAAAAATATTGTTCTATTATGTACATTGTTTTGAAGAAAATATGAGAAACACACTGTGGTAAGGAACCTGAATTGATATAATTGCTACTGGAAATCATGCATCGTGCAAGCAACCTACAGATTAGTCAGTTATTTGCTAGCAGATAACTAACTTATCAATTAATCTGTCGGTTTGTGCTGATTTCCAAAATTAACTGTAGGCTCTTGAAATGAGATGACAGGTAATGAGTACAGTGTATAATAATCAAGCTTGTTATTGATTCAAAATATTTCTCTGTTTTGATTAGCTTAATTTAACTCCATGGATGCACTTTTTTGGTTGCACTGTTTTGGTTGGCGAGAGCAGCAATTTACCTATGCAGATCTCAGAGGTTTTCATCCTCAATATTGCTTAAAATCATATCGGCCTTATCCAATAATTGCTAATTATTTGTAACAATTTGCTAGCAAAGAATGAGGAAAACTTGAAAGCAATACGGAAATCAGAAAAGCGCATAACTTGCCATAATCAGGAGTGCATACGGGTACAAACGGCCAGAAAAGGTTCTGAACGTACTGTTTCGCCTTTACAGGTGATGTAAGCTGAAATATGTAACCTTAGTTTGCTTCCGTTTACAGCAGAGGGAAAAAATAAATAAGCTTACCTACCCATACTCCACAAAAGATAACAAAGAGTCTAAGTCCTATAAAAACATCGCCTAAACTGAGTCCAAGATCTACGATTCCCATTACAAACAACAACACTCCAAAGACAACGTGTGTTAAGCCGCATTTGAAATGACTTGACATGTTGCGATTCCGCCATAATGACTTCTACGCAAAACAACAAATTTTTCCAAACGAATCCACAGCTGCCATTTTGATATTGAATCTTTATAGTTGACAGAGAAGCCCTGGGCCGACATAAAATGGCACGCAATGCGTGCAAATTTTAACATAGCTTCTATTTTTGTGCAGTGTTATCTACTGTCGGTTTTCACATGACGTCACTAAAATTCAAGCTACAAAACAATCAATCCTACGGAGATATTACTTTCATGATGTATTAGAACAGCTCAAAACTTATTTTCATACAAACTTTCGCTTCGAAAGGGTTCTTGGTTTTGCAATAGAGTTCTCTTGAATTTCTAAGCTTTTGTTTGACGCGGCATTCTCATGACGACCGAGAGAGCTGTCATGTCATGTAGGTTAAAAAAGTGACATATTTCAGGAAATTTTGACATCTAAACAGTTCATGTATTAGGAAACGTTTCACGGAAACGTTTATGAGTACCTCGAGGAATAAATTCACGCTTTTCAATAACAAAACTCGGTAACAAATGTTTCTGCTGGTTTTCGTTCGCCATGTTGGTGCCCATCCAGATGGGCACCACCATGGCGTCTTCATACAAATCTCTATAGATTTGGGTAAAACATGTTTTTTCGGATACTGTTTGTATATGAAATGTATTTGTATTGTATTTGTATGATGATTTGCCACACATAACACGATTACAATTCTAAAAGATACAAAAAAATGTAGGAAGAAATGGCGAGGATGCCTAAAGGAACTTATATAAAGCTTATGTTCCAATTTGTCAAAGATGGCATATAAATTACAACGACGGATACAAAATATTATTAGATGGAAAATTAAAAAAAACAACAACAATCTATATCAAAGGAAGTTTACAAATGTTGAATATTAAACAGTTTTTAGCCAAGATTTTTTTTATAGTATACTAATAATTATTACAAATTAATATTATATGCCTTACTATAAAATTTAGGTCCTTGATAAAATACCGAAAATTGTTTGATTCTAGTACGACAGAAAGGCATACGAATGAATTTGACTTTGTAAGGTAAATTACAGTGAAATTTGAAAGGTAGAGTATGGTTTTGATAGGAGTACATGTATAAGTTTAGTTGTATCAAGGTAATATATCATGAAATCTTCGCCTCCTTTCATTTCCCAGTTTCTGGACTTTGAACGGTTTTGATTTTTATTTTGATCTATCTTGAATCATGGTGTGACGCTGAAAACAGCAATTGCTAGCATTTCTTTTTAGCCAGTGTTTTGTAAATCGTAGATTCATCTTAATATAGGCGAATCCTTGTTTACATGTTTGCCTCATTAGCATAGGGTTTTCATTATCTGATGAAGCTAATAAAATGAAATTTCTAAATATTGAAAGAGCATAACAATTTCATTTATCTCTGAAAACTTGAGCCAGATATACCAAATAGTTTCGGAGAAATCCTTTTTGAAAAACCTTGCAAAAAACGTATGAGCTCACTAACGTTTTGCCACCAAGTAATTTTGCAGTTTTTAATTGCCGCTATTTCTTTGTTACTGATTGAAAAAGAGCTGAAACCTGCACAAACTGCATAAACTATACGGCCTCATCTTCTATGGGCTAACTCGTATGCTAGCCTTAAACCCCTTGAGAGGGGTTGGTGGTCAGTTGGGTGGTTAGTTACGGTGTAACTAAAGCGGAGTTGGACTGGACTAGAAAACAGATAAGACAGATACTACATCATCTTTATTTATCCACGGTCAATTCATCAGCTAAAAAAGTCTACTTTACAGTTCAAATAAGAAAACATTATAAACTATCTACAACATAAAAATATTAAATAAAAAGCTGCTTTCCAGGAATACCGTGCCCTAGAGTACTTGTTTAGGAAGATTATCGAATTTCTTAACGGACTCTGCTTGCCTCACATTACATGTGAGTTTGTTCCGTTAGTGGCACCACTATAGCTAAAGCTATTTTTGTTATAATTTGCCAGTGATAATTTGATGCAAAGTGTATTCTTAGAGTCCCTAAGGTTATATGCCGTTTCTCTTATTGCAAACCTAAAACATAAATATTCTAGAGCCAACCCGTCTAAATGACTTCTAAATCATCGTGGATTTTTCAGTTTCATGCTGGCGCGCTAGAGTTTAATTTTTCATCCTTGGAGTTCAAACAAGTAACCAGCGTTAGGGAGTCCCAATATAAGTAAAAACACTCCGACGATGATGTGTGCTACAGCGATGATCCTGGCGAATTTCAAACCACTGGTGTTTTCCTCCACGCATAGAGACCACTACTCAATGATAGACTGCGAGCAGTCTCTCTTTTTCTTCCGATTTAGTGAGAGCAATGAACGCGCGCGAGAGCCATCAGTCACGCGCGTGGCCATTTGCGTGTCTCGCGTTTTGCTCGACGGACTACAGAAAAAAGAGAGACTGCTCGTAGTCTAACTCAATGACGACAGAAATCTTATTTGAATTGGACGGAGTTTAAGCCCTGGGCAGATAAATGGCCCGCAGTGCATGCAAATTAAAAAACCGAGCACCCTCGTTGGCAGAGTGGTGTTTTCATTTCTTTTTTCATTTTTGCTTTTTATTATCATCATCATAATCATCATCAACGAAATGCTTGAAATGTTGTACCGACTTATATACCAAGAGAGCAAGCCATGGCCAATGGCTAAAGGTCACTTACGATAGATTTCCTCATTCATCTTTAAAATACCTTTTTCCTTGCTGTTCCCAACAAAGCTGTTTACTGCAGCAAACCTGTATTAATGGTAATCCCCAGCTTGTCAAGCCATGTATGCAATCTTTTGCTTACTGCACAGAGTGCACCAACTAGTATTATTATTATTATTATTATTATTACTATTATTATTATTATTATTTATTAGTATTATGACTTTTTAAACTGTAAAGCTAATAAACTTTTATTTATATCAAACACTTTCCGAGTCAGGGGCGATCACTTCGATTTGAAACATGGGTCTCTCTGTAGGAGAAAGAAGCGAAAGGAAGCAAAAGGTCAACGCATGACACGTTGCACTCCAACGGTAGGTCTCCCGGATACGGCACTGATCTCCCGTTCTCCCGTACGGGCCACCAAATCCCTCGGGTAAAATGGACTTTTGAGCTTTTCTGTGCTTTAGTTTGAAATTTAGCCCATTTTCTTTTCTCAAAATTCAAACTTTTTTCTGTTCCGTGTACGCTTTCTGGGACATTTATGCACGTATTTAGTCACTAACAAAGATTATTTCGTCATTTAATACAATGATGAAAGCGAATTTTGATAGTGTATACTTCATGTAAATTCAAAGTAGACAGACTGCAAATTATATTAGTTGCTAAAATATATATATCTACGAGTCGCAACTGTTCATCAGTAGGATGCCTAAAATGCGTGCAATTCCACAATTGGTTTCGGCTCCATTAAATCCTATACCAATTGCAGAACATTTTAGGACGAGCCACCCACATATAATGCCCTAAGCTACATTACCATCTCATAATTCATAATTTGTCGGCTGGGTCCATTTGAGGGCGGGGGTACGTCGACATTCGTGTGGGGTGGGTAGGGCAAAAGAGGAGAGTCTCCACCGTACGTCCGCACCACAGGCACACCAATATTAAAAAACCCAATCAACAGGTATGGCAACCAAACTATAACGTAAGAAAATCGCATGGCCGCCCGGCCTTTTAGAGAGAAAAAACAACAACAACAACAAAGTCGTGTCTTTTCCGACATTATTTTTGATGTTTACACTCACATGGATGACAGAGGAAGAGCTAAAGCGAGTGAAAACAAAGGACACGAATTTTGTTGGAAGAAAAAAATAAAAATTTCATAGCGGCGGTGAGAAAATGAGAAATGCTAGCGGCCAGGTGAACATGAGCGGAAGTGAAAAAACAAAAGAAAAAATGAACACAGGAAACAAAATCTTTGGTAAGCACATACGACAATTCCTCCATAAAAATAATGTGTATCTAGGAAGGTTGACGTTTTAGTCGAACAAACGGCATGTAGTTGTCCAAAACAACGGCAAAGAACCAGAGCTTCGCTTTTAGTCCTGTCTAAATCTATGTATTAACGTTGCAAAGCAGTTAAAAGCACTCAAATGCGTTGAAAATGCATTTCAACGCAAATTTCATTAAGCCTGGTTTTCCCAAATAGGGTCACATGTACATATACCTGGACGCCTCTGACTCAAGAACTGTTTATGTGAAATAGTATGAGTTAACTATGCACAATAGCGGAGCTCTCGCGCGCGAAGCGCGCGCAGCAGAGCACCATGGGTAAAAAAATGAGGTAAACTACCCATTCAAGAAAATTTGGTAATCATGTGACCGTATACCGACCGACTCGCTCCATTTTACTCGCTCCTCTTTTCGTTTTTCTCCAAAATAGCCATATCCTTCTCATTTCCTATAACCTTCTGCTTCCTGCAAGTGCATGTGCCGCTCTTATACAAAGCAGTTACAGTGATTTTGTTAGAAGTAGTTATGGTGAGTCATGGGACTCATCTTGTGAAAAATCATGAGTCCCAGTCCAGAAACAGTTGAGTCCCAGTTCAAAAAACAACGAGTTCTACACTGAAGATGCTTGGGTATAATGTATTGAAGCAGGCAGTTACAGAATCTGAAGACCGACTCCAAAACTCTTTATCACAGGTTACTGAAATTAATATAATTATAGTCCTAACAACAAAAGTGAGAGGACTTACATTTAAACAACAGCCACATAAATCACACAAACAGAATTTTCTACAAAGACATCTTCAGATGGATCGATCGATCTTTGCGTCCTACGGGATGCATCCATTAAATTACTTTGCGTCTTTGGGGATTGTTATGCGTCAGGGACGGACGACGCAGAGGTAGCAAAATCACTGCAGTTAACCGACGCAGGCCCCCACTTCAATACAAGCTCCTAGTCTTAATAACTTATAAATTACAAAGTCAACATTATCATTATTATTTCTCCACGCTCTTCTCCTCGCCTGCCTTTCTTGAAAAGAAGTTTTAAAGTTCCTAAACATTACTTTTACATTTTTCTTGTGATTACGCATCAGGTTACGAAATGCATTAGTAGATGATGAAGATTAGTTGTTAGTTGAGAACTGGCAGGAGTCTCCAACTTCACACGTAAGTAGTTACACGATGCTAGGAAAAAGAAAGAATGCAAGTAAGATTTAGTGCAGTCAAACCCCGTTAATATACGGACACTGAATTAACAGCGTGTCCGTATTGATCGGGTCATGTTATTCAAGTAAAACTGTAAAAAACGCCTTCTATTAGAAAAAATTCAAATGAAAGAAATGAAAGAGGACATTAGCATGGACAAATTAAACATTTCTAACCTTCAAAAAACCGTCATTCCGCCGATTAAACACACGGAAACACTCAAAAATCGCTCATCCATATATTTATAATAATCCAAACCGTTCTCTGCATGACTGGTTTGATGAAAAAATAGTCTGAAATTCAATTTGCGTTGATCTATAAATCATCTTATCCGTTGCACTTTAGCGTTGAGAACATCGACATGCTAGCTGTCAGCTGAGGGTTTTTTTTACCTTCAAAAAAGGAAAGCTCAACTTCAGCATATTTTTGATAATAAGCTTTCTACGAGAATCTAATGATTGGTCAAGCATGCAACAAGTGTCCGTTGTCTGCGTCAACGCGTCCGCATCAACGCAAGCGGGTTGAATTTAGAGAAAATGTACGGGCTTCTCCAGGGGAAAAAAGACTTTCCGTAATAACGAGGTGTCCGTGAAGCGGAGTGCGACTGTTACTAAATCAACAGTGTCGATTGAAGCTTGACCGTATTTTACCTTTTGAGACTAGAACATATATAATAATGAAAGTTTTCGTAAGAATCCTGGGAAATGAAACGTCGCGATCTTGAATTTTTAAAGAGTGAATTATAGAAAATTTATCTAGACAAATATAATTAATTTGAAGGTTTTCAAAAACTGAAGTTTTATTTTACGCCAAAGACAATGTGGAATACCTTTAAACTGAATGTGAGAAACAAAATTAAGTAAACGAAATTAAGTTGACCAACCAACGGTACATGAAAGACCCTTGAATCGACTTTTAGTTACACTGTAAGTATGTCAAATCATAAAAAAAAACTAAATCTAAAGTCCAAGTCCAAACTAAAATCTAACGTCCACAATTTAGTGAGCGAATCCATTTTAAATGGCATAGTGTTTTAGCTCCCTGAACACAACAAAAAGATCTGCTCTTACTTGTTCATCTGAGGAGGGGGCTGATCTCCATCATGAAAGTTCGACATAGCAGACCCTGTTGTGGAAATTTGATGATATGTTGGAGGCGGGCCAGTTTCCTGTGGAGGCATAGGAGTCATCTCCAAGAGAGCGAGTAGACGATCAGAACCCTGAGAGCAAGTTTGGGCATCAAAAGTATAAGGTGAAGGCCGACCGTTATCCTGGAAAACACTTTGAAGAGAAATGGGAGTAATCTCCAAGGGAACGAGAAGGAGACCAGGGCCCTGGGAACCAGCACCATAGGGTGGGGACCGGCCGTTAGCCTGGAAAACACTTCGAGGCGGCATACATGTAGGCACCATCTGGGCGTCGCCAGCAGGAACGGTGAAAGGACTAAAAGTTTGATCATCCTGGTAAAAATATTTGGAAAATATTACCCAGACATAAAACAAATCACTTCAATTAAGATTACTTGTAACTTTATTTCAAGACTAAATTGCAAACATACACTGTATTATCCAGGCTGTGGAAAAAAAAAATTACAAATTCTCTGGGAATAAAGTTGCAAACACTAGTTTTGATATTTGTTATCACCTGACTAGAAGAGGAAACCAGAACCCAGCAACAACCATCGCATCCTGTAATACACTGAACAATGGTAAGTACCAAGACAATAACTGCAACAGCCAGTCTTGGTCCATTGGGAAAAAAACTCAGAAGTACAATAAGAAAGATGTAGTAGCCACCAACTACAGTACCGCACAAACATGAGGTAATAAATACACCAGCCTGGAAATAAAGTATTAAAAATCAGGTGGTTGATAAATCATCTCATCGTTATTTTTATTCATTCAAAGTATTTTGCCATTTCTTATTACTGTAGCTCAAATCCCCTACCTAGTTCTTCACAAGCACTTGGTGCTTACCATATTTGCAGGCATGGATGATCCTCATCGGTTTCCACCGTTTTCAGAAATCAGTCAGATTTTTCATAATAGATGTATTTTTAATAAAGAAAATACTTTCTAAGTTGCAGGGCTTCATCGGAGGAGAATGGAACTGGCCTTTATCCTGTCTGAATGGCTCAGAAACCCAGGAGAGGGGACTTTAGGGGAAGCATACCCCGGATGCCACTAGAAGCTTGGGCCTTCGGTGCTAGTTTAGGAAATTGGTCAGTATAATTATCCTAGATGCACGCCTGATATTAAAAGCAATATACACGATTAATTCAATGGTATATTGCCTATTATCATTCACTCAAAATATTTTGCCATTTCTTTTTGTCTCCAACCACTATAGCATGAGTGTGTACTGGTCGCCTTTTGATCATCTGAAATGGAGCTGTAACAATAAAACAATGTGATGGCCTCTGAAGCCTGGAGCAACATTTGCCATTACCATAAAATTAAATTTCATTTCAGATCGTCCTGAAAAGTTGAGCTCTCTAGAAAAATTAGTCTTACCAGTTCAACCTACCAAGCCATTGCGCCCACAAGATGTCCCATCGCGGTTTCTTGCTAGAATTCCTCCTATGATACACATCTGTCAAAAAATTGATAGTTATTAACTCATATGTTTGTGATTTAAGGTTCATAAAGAAAAGAATGAGGTGTGATAATATCCCTTTAAGTCCCAATAGTGACTAACGTAAATTTTCTGCTAACGATATCCATACAATGTCAAGAGATTAGGTTACGAGAATTAATAAAATGATCATCTAAGGGAAAATACCTTGATCTTTTATCAAATTCTAATTAATAATGGAACTTATATAGCGCTTATACATCGCTGTTCTAAGCGCTTTACAATGCAAAAAAGAACATAAAAATATCATTAATCACGGGCTAACAAAACTGTGATTTAGAATTTCTGTGGTACTTTTACTGATGTATTTTCTTATTTCAGAAATATTTCGTATGTGATAGAAGGCACCCTTAACTATTGTATTAACATGTGGTGAAAGTGACATTGTGTCGTCAAAAATCACGCCAGGATTGCGAGCCTGTTGAGAGGGCCTGATGTTTTCCATGCCAACAGAAATCGTGGTATTGAAAAATTGGCAAATGATTCAAATATTTAATCAAAACAGAGGGTGGACTGCCTGAATTTTGTACACAGCTGATACCGTCACCTTGTGGGTCCAATATTAAACAACTATTAGATGAGGTTTTGTGATATCCAGAATAATCGAATTCTAGGTAGGTGGTTATCTGCCAAGCCCAAGGGCAATGCTGATAACACTTACAAAGACCTTGATTATTTAGGATATCACGAAACCCTAATCTAATAATATTGTTCTATTATATACATTGTTTTGAAGAAAATATGACAAATACACTGTGGTAATTAAGGAACCTGAATTGATATAATTGCTATTGGAAATCATGCATTGTGCACTCAACCTACAGATTAGTCAGTTATTTGCTAACAGATAACTAACTTATTAACTAATCTGTAGGTAATGCGCTTATTTCCAATGAAAATTAACTGTAGGCTCTTAGCCAATGAGATGACAGATAAGGAGAGTACAGTGTGTAATAATCAAGCTTGTTAGTGATTCAAAATATTTCTCTGTTTTGATTAGCTAAATTTAACCTCATGCATGGATGCATTTGTTTAGTTTTTGACGGGCAGATGGGCTTACATTAAAATTGGGATTGGGAGGGGAGGGGGGGGGGAAGCTTAAAAGCAGTAATTTACGTATGCAGATCTCAGAGGGCTTCATCCTCAATATTGCTTAAAATCATACCGACCTTATCCAATAATTGCTAATTATTTGTAACAATTTGCTAGCAAAGAATGAGGAAAACTTGAAGCCATACAGAAATCAGAAAAGGGCATAGCTCGCCATATCAGGAGCGCACACGGGTGCAAACGGTCAGAAACGGTTCTGAACGTACTTTTTCGCCTTTAAACACTTGATCTAAGCTGAAATATGTAACCTTATTTTCCTTTCGTTTGCAGCACAAAATGGCTAAGCTTACCTACCCACACTCCACAAAAGATAACAAACAATCCGCCAGACCCTACAAACCAAAATGTGTAGTTGTAGAGTCCAAGATCTACGATTCCCATTACAATGAACAACACTCCAAAGACAAAGTGTGTTAAGGCCCATTTGAAATGACTTGACATGTTGCTTTTCCGCCGGATAATGACTTCTACGCAAAACAAATTTTTCCAAAGGAATCCACAGCTTCCATTTTTAGCTCATGGATGACGTAGTCATGCCATGGGCTTTTGGAGGCACTCGAATGGCACTCGATCACTCACTCACTCACTCACTCACTCACTCACTCACTCACTCGATTCTCATTAATATATTCATTTAAGTCAGATTAAACACTTTACCCTTACCTCCCTTACTTAGTATTACTTTTGTTCCAAGTGCCTTTCACGCATATGTTTGGCATATTCTAGAGGGTACTAGTAAGGCGTACATTTTTTCCCGACACATCATAGAGTAGCAAGCCTAGCCGAAGATGGGTTTTGTATAAATGGAAATATTCTAAAGAACACTGACAATATCATCGGCAAGAAATGGACTTGGAGTTGTTAAAAGGACGTTGAAATAATGGTGCGTGCATCATTGTTTTTTTTGACGAACTGTGCTCGGAGTGTGAAAGAGCTACCGCAGCCTGACGATGGGATTTCGATCAGCGAAAAGCGAATAATAAGCCAAAGAGCCTTAGCTGCCGAAAAACGGTCCTCCATTAAAGTGACGTTGAGGAGTATCTGTTGTAGTTTATTATTATTTGGACAATTTTGCTTGAATTCTGTAAAAAGGTGATCTTTGCCCAGTAGGCTGTTTGTCGGTGATTCCATTTATCAGTGCCATTAATGTAATTTCTACAGGAAATGCTACGCTGGAAAAAACAAGTTTCTAGAATACTCAAGTACAGAAGGGCAATAGGATACTTCGACTGCGGTAAATTACTTACCTTCGTCAGAGCACGTACAGCCTCGAGCTCAGTCCGTTTACATGTATTAAAATAATTTTTAGCTAGTGTTTAGCAAAAGCGCGTTCTAAAGCAGTTTAATTTAGCCGTAAACGCCTGTATTCTGTATTTAATAGCTCGTAGTACATATAATAACCGTTACGTGCTCTTTTATGAACAGCATATGGAAACATTTATTTGAAAGCACTTAAAGGAAACCCTCGAGGTCCATTAAAATAATTGTTTAAAACCACGGTATCCAAAGAGGGTCACATGTACATATACCTGAACGCCTGCGACTCAAGAACTGTTTATGTGAAATAGTATGAGTTGCCTGTGTATAATATACGTATGGGCTTGAACGAATATCAACATAAGGACATTGCATATGTAGCACCATTCTACCATTTCCATTTTACCCTTCAGCAGTAGTAGCCACATGCACTTCTCGAGCGCCTATTTTTCTTGCTGTTTCTTTAATAGATTCATATCACTCTCATATACGTTTAACTATGATGTAGCACGTGCCCAATATCTACTCGCCAGTTTTTAACATCTAGTATCATAGCCTCACAGCCAACTCTCTCTTTTAAACCCTCTAAGCCCTGAGAGTGATCAGCATCAAATTTCTCCTTGTAATATCAATGCTTTGTAAAACAGGGTGGTCATGAGAATTACGGACATGATCACACAAGATGAATTTGCTTGATGTTTTATCAACCTCTCCCCACTACTTCTGTAGGAAATGAATGGGGTAACAAATGAGAATTCAAATTTTGATCTTAGGGTTTAAAGGGTTAACGGACACATCTATAAGACAGACATCTCTCAGAAGACGGACACCTGGTGTTGGTCCCTGCCGTTTTTCAGTCATTTTAAAGTAACTTTACTCTCTATAAGACGGACACCTATCTACTGAAAACGGACAACGGACATTTTTGAAACCGTTAACGGACAATTGGCAAGTGTTTTATGTTGTGAACCCCCCCGGGGGGGGGGGGGGGTACGTTAGGAATTTTTCGGTGGGAATGAGCCGCTGGGACCCTGGAACCCTTAACCTATACTAGAGCTAGTTCAGCTAAATTTTGCTACCCTATACTAGAGTAAACTCCCCAAATCCCCCCTATCCTAGAGTAGCTGTTTCCCTGCTCTAGATAAAATCTTCAACCAACTGATCAGTTTCCTGAAAAATGATACCCTATTCTAGACCCAAATGTTCTGATTTATATACCCTATCCTAGAGTAAACTGCTTGAAAACCATACTCTTCACAGCGGCACATACCTATACAGCCCATATATGGCAGTACCCCCCCCGGATGAAAAGCACCTCAAAACGGAAATTTAGGTGCTCTACATGATAGTAAATTGCAAAATGCTTGATACTTTGTTGTCGTGCTCCAGTTCGCAGTGTATACTGTTACGTTTTTAGACCATGAAGCCGTGAACGTTTGCTTGTAGTGAACGTTTGATTGCACAGTGAGAAAATAATTCAACTTTTCTGTTACAGGTTTTCAGTTCTAGATGTTTTTTTACAAGTTTAGCCGACGTGTATTCATTGCGAATAGGCTCAGCTGTATAATTACTGGTTTCACGATACTTCGACTCTCTATAATAAGCCGGACACCTCTCTAAGACGCACAGTCAGGGCCGGTCCCGAAGGTGTCCGTCTAAGAGAATTAAAGTTGACTATACTCTAAGAAATGTTTAAGCCATATAAAAGCCGAAAACTTTCATTTATATCAAACGTTTTCCAGGTTCAGTGGCTCATAGACACTGATTTGAAAACTTTATAATATTATATTCGGAAAATTATACTCCCGTAAAAACGTAAGAGACTTTGCCGGAGTAATACTGTAAATACCTTTAAAATTCTGTTACATTCAACGTACTGCCAAACCCGGTCACCAAAATTTTTTTCCCCCCCTCGGGCCTCAGTTTGGTCCAAAAATAAGGGGGGGGGAGGGGCTTGGGCCCTTCCCCTGTCCCCTGGATCCGCCACTGGGTATGTGCCTCCCAAGGGGGTACCATAAATGATCGATTAAGCGCCAAGGCGCTAATTCCATTTTCCTTGTTATAGGTGCGGCGCCTATACGAGAGCGGCGCTTATTTCAACTACGGGTAAAACACTGAGGGGAATATAGAGAGAATTAAGTGAGGCGCGTAGTAGGTATGCACTATTTAGTAATTGAGTAAAAAATACGTACCCCTCGAACTGTTATATGAACCCTGCTTCACGCGTTCCCCAACATGTACATTAAAACTTGAGAACTCACGAGTTGGTCGAGGTCTTTTCGTTTTTCTCCAAAATAGCCCTATCCCTCTCTTTTCCTTATAATCTTCTGCTTCATACAAGTGCATGTGCCACTTTTATACTAAGAAACAGTTACAGCGATTTTGTTAGAAGTAGTTATGGTGAGTCCTGGGACTCACCTTGTGAAAAATCATGAGTCCCAGTCCAGAACCATTGAGTTCCAGTTCAAAAAACAACGAGTTCTACATTGAAAATGCATGGGTCGAATGTAACCAGGCAGTTACAGAATCTGAAGACAGACTCCAAACCTCTTTATCACAGTTTACTGAAATTGATATATAGTCCTAACAACAAAAATAAGGGGACTAAAATAAATATGCATCGTTAAATAACAGCCACATAAATAGCCACAAATAAAAAATTACAAGAACAGGATTTTCTACAAAGACATTTTCAAATCGATCCATCGATCGATCTTTGCGTCCTACGGGACGCATTCATTAAGTTATTTTGTGTCTTTAGGGATTGTTATGCGTCAGGAACCCTGGCAGGACGCAGAGGTACCAAAATCACTGTACTTAACCGACGCCAACACGCAACTTTCGCATTCAAGCTGCTGGTCCCAAAAACTAATAAATTACAAACATAATTGTTATTTCTCCACGCTCTTCTCCTCGCTTGCCTTTCTTGAAAAGAAGTTTCAAAGTTCCTACATTACTTTTACATTTTTCTTGTCATTACGCATCGGGTTACGAAATGCATTAGCAGATGATGTAGATTAATTGTTAGTTGAGAACTGGAGTCTCCAGCTTCACACGTAAGTAGTTACACGATGCTAGGAAAAAGAGAGAATGCAAGTAAGATTTAGTGCAGTCAAACCCCGTTAATATAAGGACACTGAATTAACAGTGTGTCCGTATTGATCGGGTCATGTTATTTAAGTAAAACTGTAAAAAAAACCTAATATTAGAACAAAAAATCAAATGAAAGAAATGAAAGAGGACATTAGCATGGACAAATTAAACATTTCTAACCTTCACAAAACTGTCATTCCGCCGATTAAACACACGGAAACACTCAACAATCGCTCATCCATATACTTATAATAATCAAAACCGTTCTCTGCATGACTGGTTTGATGAAAAAATAGTCTGAAATTTTATTTGCGTTGATCTATAAATCATCTTATCCGTTGCACTTTAGCGTTGGGAACATCGACATGCTAGCTGTCAGCTAAGTTTTTTTTTACCTTCAAAAAAGGAAAGGTCAACTTCAGCATATTTTTGATAATAAACTTTCTACGAGAATCTAATGATTGGTCAAGCAACAAGTGTCCGTTGACCGCGTACCGCGTTAACGGGTCCGCATCAAGCGGGTTGAATTTAGAGAAAATGTAAGGGCTTCTCCAGGGAAAAAGAAAACTTTGCGTGATAACGAGGTGTTCGTGAAGCAGGGTGCGACTGTTACTGAATCAACAGTATCGATTGAAGCCTGGCCGTATTTTACCTTTTGGGGATAGAGCATATATAATAATGAACGTTTTCGTAAGGATCCTGGGAAATGAAACGTCGCGATCTTGAATTTTTAAAGAGTGAACTATAGTAAATATATTTAGACAAATAAAATAAATATGAAGGTTGTCAACAACTGAAGTTTTAATTTTACGCCAAAGACAAAGTGGAATACCTTTAAATTGAATGTGAGAAACAAAATTAAGTAAACGAAATTAAGGTGACCAATCAAAAATGTACATGACAGAGCCTGTAATCAACTTTAAGTTACACTGTAAGTATGTGAAATCAGAATCTAAAGTCCGAGTCCAAACTAAGTCTAAAGTCCACAATAAAGTAAGCGAATCCAGACGACGATCGAATAGTATCCCATGATGCATTTTTCCAGAAGCATCACGTAATATCGCAGTCATGGCAGATTCCATCGTGAAATACGGTCGTTTTGTTGTCAGCTTTTTTCTCATTTGTGTTCCAGTAACAGTAAGAAAATTGCACTATTTTGTTATTTGAAATGATTTCTCCGATTTGCAATGGCTTAAGAGCGAGGTTTGCATTTAGAAACATTTATTTTCATTGTTTCACTTAGTCGTCGCATCACAAAGTGTTCAGTGACCCACAACAAGGTCATGAATATTCACATAGTGTTTTAGCTTCCTGAACAAAACAAAAAGATCTGCTCTTACTTGTTCATCTGTACAGACATAGGCAGGGGGCCGATCTCCATCATGACAGCTCGACATGACGGACTCTGTTGTGGAAATTTGATGATATGGTGGAAGCGGGCCAGTTTCTTGTGGAGGCATAGGAGCCATCTCCAAGGGAACGAGTAAAAGATCAGAACCCCGGGAGCAAGTTTGGGCGTCGACAGTATAAGGTGGAGGCCGATCGTTTTGCTGAACAATATTTTGACGAGACATGGGAGTAATCTCCAAGGGGACGAGAAGGAGATCAGGGCCCTGGGAACCAGCACCATAGGGTGGGGGCCGGTCGTTATTCTGGAAAACACTTCGAGAAGGCATACATGTAGGCACCATCTGGGCGTCGCCAGCAGGAATGGTGAAAGGGTTAAAACTGATTTGATCAGCCTGGTAAAAATATATGGAAAACATTACCCAGACATAAAACAAATCACTTCAATTAAGATTACTTTTGACTTAACTTCAAGACTAAACTGCAAAGATACACTGTATTATCCAAGCTGTAGGAAAAAATGTAAAAAGTCTCTGGGAATAAAGTTGCAAACACTAGTTTTAATATTTGTTATCACCTGACTAGAAGACGAAACAACACAGCAACAACCACTGAGTCCTGTAATACACTGAACAATGCTAAGTACGAAGACAGTAGCTGCAACAACCCTTTGTGGTCCACAATAGTAGTCATCATTTGCACAAAAACTCAGGATTAAAAGTAAAAAGATGCAGCAAACACAAACTGCAAGACCACACAAACTTGAGGTAATAAATACACCTGTCTGGAAATAATAATAATAATAAAAAAATCTTTTATTAATAAAAATCAGGTGGTCGATAAATCATCTCATCGTTATTATAATTCATTCAAAATATTCTGCCATTTCTGATTACCTTATTATAGGAAATTAACGCTCCATGAAATTAACGCGAATCGTTAAAATTCGCGTTAATTTAAGTCGCGTTCATTTTGTTGAGCGTTAATTTCCGCGACGTTAATTAAGTGCAGCGTTAATTTCCGCGCTCTTAAGTTCCAGTATTTTAACCCCAATTTTGCAAGCTGTCCAGACATTCTTGACACCTAAAAAACATTAACTACAAGCTTTCTTTGTTTCCATTAAGTTTTTTACCCTTTATTTTTCATCTTTCACAAAAGCTAAGGCGAAGGTTTACAATATTTCGAGTTCACCTTCATCGTTGTCGCTGTCAGAAGTGATGTCAGCTCAGTTTTGTTCCAGTTGTCACCACCAACTGTGTCTTAATCGCATTAATTTCCTTTATTGTGAAATTCTACCTCCTCTTTCGCGTTAATTTTCTTTATTCGAAAGTTGTTTTCCATAAAATTCGCGTTAATTTAAGTCGCGTTAATTTCCTATAAAAGGTAGCTCAAATCCCCTGGCTAGTTCTTCGCAAGCACTTGGTGCTTACTTGTCTAGTCCCTAGGCCTCATTTTTCCGCACGGCCAAAGCGTTTCGGGTCACGTGGTCCCAGCGAATGTGAGGCGTTTCCCGCCTGTTCGTGAATATCGGTGAATAGTCACCGAGACTATTGATGATAAAAAACATTGATGATTATTTGCGAAAATATTATTATTGATCAATTTCTGACTCCAAAAGATCAATAAAACTGGCTGCCCTTTTGACTGCTAGCCTTCAATGTTATATCATTGAGAGGTGATTATAGTGGGATGAAGCGAAGCTCCTAGCCAATCATAGCGCTCTATTTTCAATAATCATCAATGTAACTGTACTAATGTCTATTATTATTCACTCAAAATATTTTGCCATTTCTTATTGTCTCCAACCACTATAGCATGAGTGTGTACTGGTCACCTTTTGATCATCTGAAACAGAGTTGTAGCAATATTAAAGCAATGTGATGGCCCTCGAAGCCTGGAGCAACATTTTCCATTATAATTATATGTCACAATTGTTCCTGAAAAGTTGAACACTCTAGAAAAATTATTCTAACCATGCAGTTCAACCTACCAAGGCCTTGCGCATACAAGATGTACTCTCGCAGTTTCTTGCTAGAATTCCTCCTGTGATGCACAACTGTCAAAAAATTGATATTTATTAACTCACATATTTCTGATTTGAGATTCATTGAGAAAAGAAAGAGGTGCATTAGTCCTGTATTTCCTAGTCCTAGCTGTGTGTGACTTCAATGGGTATTTCACTAACTATAAGGTCTGGAGTGTGGGTCCCAGTTAATATACCGGTAGTCACGGCATTTTGCAATGATTGATAACCCATTCAGTTGCCTGGATTGTTTCCTTCTAAAACTGGCTAGTCATAAAAAGATCTCTCAAAATGCCAATCGGGTTTTTGGTCACATTTAAAAGTACCAGATGCAGAGGTTCAATGGGCGGACTTGCACCGTCCATGTTGGAGGCACAAACTTTTTGGGGGTTCTGGGGACATGATGCTCCCCTTGGAAAGTTTTCAAATTGAACTCTCCAAAATGCAATTTCCTGGGTTTCCTGGACTGGAATTGATTAGCTGGGAAGGTCTTTTAAGGCATTAGGAATGAACACAAACAATGAAATACTATTTTGTTTTTGCAATTTATTATTATAATGTAAATCAGTTTGCAGTTTGTTTTTCAGTTGATTCTAAAATGAATTCCAGTCAGAAAGAGTGTACGAATCCTGAGGACAGATGCTTTACAGACAGACCTAACATGTCAAACAACCGCACATTGCATTTGGCATCGCGCCTGAAACTAAAGCCCTGGAAGTTTAAGGTAGATGGGCCTATAAATGGTAAAGGTGGGGGAGGTGGAAGCTTATAAGGAAAAATTTACGGCATGCAGATCTCAGAGGGTTTCATCCTCCATAATTCTTCAAATCACACTCAGCCTTCCCAATAATTGCTAATTACTTGTAACAATTTGCTAGCAAAGACTAAGAAAAACTTGAAGCCATACGGAAATTAGAAAAGGGCTACTGGCCATATCAGGAGTGCACGGGGGGTGGGGGGGGGGGGGGGGGTTGTCGGAAAAAA
>BOPM01000284.1:354726-388152 GCA_022179025.1 Porites australiensis
TTAACACATAACATTCGATGATGCTGCTCCACATTTCACAAAGTAAATTAAGGGGTATATCTTACCTAAATGTTAGGCAGCTCTGCAGATCGTGGACGATAACCCAGAAATCCGTGACCGCTCCAATGTCAACAAATCAACATATCACAACAAACGACCTCGTGAACGCTTTATCTGCTTCATCAGAGGAGCCAAATAGACGAAAATTAACCACCTAAATGGCCCTTCTCCCATACATGACACTTCAACATGGCTTAGCCAAAGTATCCAATGTATAAGACATGTCTGTTGTCGATTGGGTATGCAAAAAAATCTCCTTTGAAAGTGCTTCAGAACGGCTTTCGGCCATTACGATTTCCCGTCAACAAGTACTTCCCAGCAAGCTTGACGCATGCGCAAACGTTACCACTTGCTGTTTATATTACTTATAATATGCAAAACCGTTATCTGCATAACGCGTTTGATGCCAAAATAGTCTGAAATTCAATGTGGCTCTATAAATCATCCTATCCGGTGCACTTTACCGCTGGGAACATCGACATGCTGTCAGCTAAAGGTTTTTTCTTTACCTTCAAAAAAGAAAAGGTCTTCCTATAAATTTTCAGCATATTTTTGACAACAAAGTGTCCGCATTAGCGAGATTAACCTTGGATGAGAATCTGTTGATTGGGCAAGCAACAAGTATGCGTTCTCTGCATTGACGGGTATGCGCCAGCAGATTGAATTTAGAGAAACTGTAAGGGCTTCTCCAGAGAAAAAGAAAACTTTCCGTAATAACGAGGAGTCCGTAAATTGGGGTTCGACTGTTTCTGAATCAATAGTATCGACTCAAGCCTGGCTGTATTTTACCTTGAAAGAATGAATGATGAAGTGTAGTGGATGCGAGGACAACAGACGTGCCCTCTTACAATACATTTTAACATGTGAACAGTAAGCTCGGACGTCAGCATACAAAAGCGCCACTGGCAGCCGCTCTCAGTCCATTTTTGAGCTTACTGTACCCACCCAACCTATGATGTGAATGATGTGATGAGTGAAGGTTGACCACAACACCGGGGTCTACGTCCCCTACTCTTTTCAGTGGTGTGGGTTTTGGGAATAGAGCATAATTATGCAAGTATAATTATGCAAGTTTTCTTAAGGATCCTGGGAAATGAAACGTAGCGATCTTGAATTTTTAAAGAGAGAATTATAGTGAATTTATTAAGACAAACAGAATTAATATAAAGTTTTTCAAAAACTGACGTTTTATTTTACGCCAAAGACAATGTGGAATACCTTTAAATTGTGTTTGAGAAACAAAATTAAGTAAACAAAATTAAGGTGACCAATCAACTGTACATGAAAAAGCCTAAAATCAACTTTAAGTTACACTGTAAGTATGTGAAATCATAAAAAAAACTAAATCTAAAGTCCAAGTCCAACCTAAGTCTTAAGTCCACAATTTAGTAAGCGAATCCAGACGACGATCGAATAATATCCCATGACGCATTTTTTCAGAAGCATCACGCAATATCGCAGCCATTGCAGATTCCATCGTGAAATAAGGTCGTTTTGCTGTCGGCTTTTTTCTCAATTATGTTCCAGTAACAGTAAGAAAATTGCATTATTTTGTTATTTGAAATGATTTCTCCGATTTGCAATGGCTTAAGAGCGAGCTTTCCAATACAAAAACATTTATTTTCATTGTCTGACTTTAATAGTCTTCGCATCACAAAGTGTTCAGTGACCCACAACAAGGTCATGAATATTCACATAGTGTTTTAGCTTCCTAAACAAAGCAAAAAGATCTGCTCTTACTTGTTCATCTGTGCAGACATAGGCAGGGGGCTGATGTCCATCATGAAAGCTCGATATGACAGACTCTGTTCTGGAAATTTGGTGATATGGTGGAGGAGGTCCAGTTTCCTGTGGAGGCATAGGAGTCATCTCCAAGGGAACGAGTAGAAGATCAGAACCCTGGGAGCAAGTCTGGGCGTCGACAGTATAAGGTGGAGGCCGGTCGTTTTGCTGAACAATACTTTGAAGAGACATGGGAGTAATCTCCAAGGGGACAAGAAGAAGATCAGGGCCTTGGGAACCAGCACCATAGGGTGGAGGCCAGTCGTTATTCTGGAAAACACTTCGAGGCGGCATACATGTAGGAACCATCTGGGCGTTGCCAGCAGGAACGGTGAAAGGGCTAAAAATTTGATCAGCCTGGTAAAAATATATGGAAAATATTACCCAGACATAAAGCAAATCACTTTAATTAAGATTACTTTTATCTTTAACTTCTAGAGTAAACTGCAAACATACACTGTATTATCCAGACTGTAGAAAAAAATTATAGATTCTCTGGGAATAAAGTTGCAAACACTAGTTTTAATATTTGTTATCACCTGACTAGAAGATGAAGTAATTACGCAGTAACAACCACTGAATCCTGTAATACACTGAACAATGCTAAGTACGAGAACAATAGCTGCAACAAGCCTTTGTAGTCCACAAGAGTATTCATTATATGAACAAAAACTCAGGATTGAAAGTACAACGATGTAGCAACCACAAACTGCAACACCACACAAACTTGAGGTAATAAATAAACCTGTCTGGAAATAAAAAAAAAAAAAACTTTTACTATTAATTTAAAAATCAGGTGGTCAATAAATCATCTCATCGTTATTATAATTCATTCAAAATATTCTGCCATTTCTGATTAGCTCAAATCCCCTAGCTAGTTCTTCACAAGCAATTGGTGCTTACTTGTCTAGTCCCTAGGCCTCATTATTCCGCACGGCCAAAGCGTTTCGGGTCACGTGGTCCCAGCGAAATGTGAGGCGTTTCCCGCCTGTTCATCTCGGATACGTCAGCAAAACGAATTGACCGATAGGGACTGGGAAAACACCGTACAGAGACTAACACAAGGTGCTTACCATATTTGCAGGCGTGGATCCACATCGGTTTCCACCATTTTACGCAAATCAATCAGATTTTTCATAATAGATATATTGTTAATAAGTAAATACTTTCTAAGTTGCAAGGCTTCATCCGAGAAGAATGGAACTGGCCATTATCCTGTCTGAATGACTCAGAAACCCAGGAAAGGGGATTTTAGGGGGAGAATATCCTGGATGCCCCTAAAAGCAAATGCACCTTTGGTGCTAGTTTAGGAAATTGGTCAGTATTTATCCTAGATCCGTGCCTGATATTAAAAGCAGTATTCACCATTGATTCAATGGTATATTTATCAATTAGTCGCCGAAGGTGACGTGAATATTGGTGAATAGTCACCGAGACTATTGATGATAAAAAGCATTGATGATTATTTGAGAAAATATTATTATTGATCAATTTCCGACTCCAAAGGATCAACAAAACTGGCTGCCCTTTTGAAAACTGCTAGCCTTCAATGTTATATCGCCGAGAGGTGATTATAGCGGGATGAAGCAAAGCTCCTAGCCAATCATAGTACTCTATTTTCAATAATCATGAATGTAACTATACTTTATTATCCTGTCTGAATGACTCAGATTACCCAGCAGAGGGGACTTTAGGGGAAGCATACCTTGGATGCCAGTTTAGGAAATTGGTCAGTACAATAATCCTAGATCAACACCTGATGTTAAAAGCAATATACACCATTGATTCAATGGTATATTGCCTATTATTATTCACTCAAAATATTTTGTTATTTCTTATTGTCTCCAACCACTTTAGCATGAATGTGTACTGGTCGCCTTTTGATCATCTGAAACGGAGCTGTAACAATAAAGCAATGAAATGGCCTCTGAAGCCTGGAGCAACATTTTCCATTATAATTAAATGTCATTTCAGATCGTCCTGAAAAGTTGAACACTCTAGAAAAATTATTCTTACTAGTTCAACCTACCAAGCCCTTGCGCCCACAAGATGTCCCCTCGCGGTTTCTTGCTAGAATTCGTCCTGCGATACACATCTGTCAAAAAAATTGATATGTATTAACTCACATGTGTGTGAGTCCCAATAGTGACTAACATCAATTTTCTCCTACCGAGATCTATACAATGTCAAGAGATTAGGTTATCAGAATTAATAAAATGACCAACTAAGGGAAAATGCTTTGATCTTTTATCAAATTCTCTCAACTCATTCATGAAGGAAATATATAGAGACCAGTTTGGAGAATTTGTATGTGGATATTGGGGCTAAAGGGTTAGCCCTATATTTTCTAGCAGGGTGTGACTTTAGTGGGTCTTTAGAACTAAGGTCTGGAATGTGGGTGCCAGTTTATATGGTCACATTTTGCAATGATTGATAACCCATTCAGCTGTCTGCATTCGTTGTTCTCCTTCTAAAATTGGCTAGCCATAAAAGAGATCTCTCAAAATGCCAATCGGGTTTTCGATAGTACTTGAAAGTACTGGATGTAGTCGAGGTTCAGCTTTCAGACTTATATATACCGTCAGTGTCGGAGGCACAAACTTCTAGGGGGGTCCGGGGGCATGCTTCCCTTGGAAAGTTTTTAACATTGGACTCTCCAAAATGCAGTTTCCTGTGTTCCCTGGACCGGAATTGATTAACTGGGAAGGTCTTTTGAGGCAACGAAATATTTGTTTTTGCAATTTTTTATTATAATAGTATCGGTTTGCAGTTTGTTTTTTTAGTTCATTCCAAAATGAATTCCAATAAGAAAGAGTGTATGAATCCCGAGGACAGACGGTTTAAAGATGTCAAACAACTGGACATTGCACCCTGCAGCTCGCCTGAAGCTAAACCCCTGGAAATTTTTTAACAGCTCAAGATAGCAAAAAACATAACATATGACTTTCTTAACATTCTGTTTTAATTTTTATTGAAAAATTGGCAAATGATTCAAATATTTAATCAAAGCAAGAGAGTGGACTGCCTGTGTTGATATATATGACATCATGCATGATCGAGAGAAGTCCCACACTTCAGAATTTTATACACAGCTGATACTGTCACCTTGTGGATTAAACAACTATTGGAAGTCTAGGTAAGTGGTTATCAGTCAAGCCAAAGGGCAAGGCTGATAACACTTACAGAGACCTTGATTATTTAGGATATCACAAAAACCTAATCTAATAATATTGTTCTATTATATACATTGTTTTGAAGAAAATATGACAAACACACTGCAGTAAGAAACCTGAATTGATATCATTGCTACTGGAAATCATGCACTGTGCACACAACCTACAGATTAGTCAGTTATTTGCTAGCAGATAACTTAAACTTATCAACTAATCTGTAGGCTCTTAGCCAATGAGACGACAGATAATGAGTACAGTGTATAATAATCAAGCTTGTTGGTGATTCAAAATATTTCTCTGTTTTAACCCCATGCATGGATGCATTTTTTTGGTTGTTGACGGGCAGATGGGCTTACATTTAAATTGGGATTGAGAGGGGGGGGGGGGGGGGAAGCTTGAAAGCAGCAATTACGTATGCGGATCTCAGAGAGTTTCATCCTCAATATCGCTTACAATCATATCGGCCTCATCCAATAATTGCTAATTATTTGTAACAATTTGCTAGCAAATGAAGCCATATGGAAATCAGAAAAGGGCATAACTTGCCATATCAGGAGCGCACACTGGTACAAACGGCCAGAAACGGTTCGAACGGACTTTTTCGCCTTTACAGGTGATGTAAGCTGAAATATGTAACCTTATTTTCCTTTCGCTTACAGCACTGGCAAAAAATATCTAAGCTTACCTACCCATACTCCACAAACGATAGCAAAGACTTTAAACCCTGTCCAAAAGTCGGCGTAATTGACTCCAAGATCTACGATTCCCATTACAAACAACAACACTCCAAGGCAAACGTGTGTTAACACGCAGTTGAAATGACTTGACATGTTGCGTTTCCGTCATGATGACTTCTACACAAAAGGAATCCACACTTTCCATTTTTGATATTGAATCTTTTATAGTTTGTTGGCAGAGAAACCCTGGGCCGACATAAAATGGCACGCAGTGCGTGCAAATTTTAACATATCTTGCTTGTACTTTTGTGCAGTGTTTTCCGTATAATTTATTATCTACTGTTGGTTTTCACATGACGTCACCAAAATTCAAACTACAAAACTACCAATCCTGCGGAGACGTTACTTTTATAATGTATGAAAGCAGCTGAAAACTTATTTTCATGCAAACTTTCGCTTCGAAACGGTTCTTGGTTTTGCGATAGAGTAGGCTTTAATTTCTAAGTTTTTGCGTAACGCGGCATTACATGACGGCCGAGAGAAAAAAAGTGGCATGTTTCGGGGAATTTTGCTATCTAAACAGTTCGGTTATTATTACGGTAATGTTTATGAGTTCCTCGAGGAATAAATTCACGCTTTACACGGCATTACATGACGGCCGAGAGAAAAAAAGTGGCATGTTTCGGGGAATTTTGCTATCTAAACAGTTCGGTTATTATTACGGTAATGTTTATGAGTTCCTCGAGGAATAAATTCACGCTTTTATAGCAAAACTCGGTAACAAATGTTTCTGTTGGTTTTCGTCCGCCATGTTGGTGCTCATTCGGATAGGCACCAACATGGCGTCTCCAAACAAACCTCTATAAATTTGAGTAAATTCATTTCTTCGGATACTTCTTGCATGAAATGTTCCTGTGACCTGAGTCTTGGCGAGGGTCCTTGCATTATATATTTACCTCCTTTCATTTGCCAGATTCTGGTCTTTATCCATTGAACGGTTTTGATTTTTATCTCGAATCGTGTGACACTGAAAACCAGCAATTGCTAGTTTTTCTTTGTTAGATTGTTTTGATGTTTTAAATCGAAGATTCATGTTACTATAGTACTCAGAACTCGCGCGGAAACGCTTGCTACGCAGCCAAGATTCTCTTCGCCACTCTTTTATTTTTCCTACAAAATAACCCAGAGAGTTACTCCCTTATATGAGTCATACAGGTACGTGCCTCCCCAAAGGATAGGTTTTTGCACCCTTTCGGTCTGAAAACGGGTATAAATTTTGCCCATGTTGGTCTGGAGTCAGGTATGGTTTTCGAGGGAACTACGGGAGTAAGAACGTATTTGTCATTTCACCTCCAAAAAGAATAAGAAAAAAAGGGAAATATGCGAATTCGAAATGCATTTTAAGAAATCTTTTTTTGTTGGCGTTCTAATCTAAGTAACGGCAAACGTGAATTTGTACCACGTGACCAAGTTTTCTATTTACTTGTCGTTTACAGTTCATTGCTACACGAAAATCGGTAAATTCAAGCCAATTCTATGCATAAGAATTGTTTTAAGCTGTTTTTATCTGCTTATTAGTCGAGCTTGCTTGAGCAGAGCGAGACTCTTAAAATGCAGTCGTTTTTTGTTTTCGTCGGTGGGACCTAGTTTGTAGGCCCCGCGTTCCTAGCGAAGACCGTGGAAACTGGGGAGAAGAATCGTGACGGCTTTCATTGTATAGAGATGAGTCTCGTGATGAGCATCTGGTTTATTTTGGGGGATGACTGGAATAACGCGCAATGTTTATCACGTTTAGGTACTTTTCTTCGATGTAAGAAATCACACTTTATCTTTTTCGTTAAAAGAGGTTACGTTTCATGCTTATATGACATGGTAAGCCGATAAAATCGTAAGTGCAAAACAGATATAACAAAAAGTAAAACTGTAAACACGTGCTCTCTCTGATCTTATGGTAATTTGGTTCTGACCTTCACGTGCGAAAAAAAAGAAAATACAGCTAAACGTGACAGAAAGAATAGTTTTGTAAACACATGTTCCGGGTCATGGTAGCTCAGAATCTGGGGATGAAAATCGACACAATGCTCTCAATCTCAGTGAACGCTTCCAAAAACAACGCGTAGTTGTCCGTATGTTATGTTTTGAGACGACAAATTTGGAAAGATTAATGGATTATACGGTGGTGTCGCTTACAAATTCAGACACCATTCGTGGTAGACCCACACTAAAAGATGTCGAGCGTTTTCGGAATGGGTCGTTCCACGAATTCTGTCGTTTGAAAGCGTTGATAACTTTGAAAGAAGTGAATACATCAGATGTTGAAACAAGGAAGAATGTTCATAAGCAGAACTTCGATGATGAGGTAAAAAACAACAAGCAAATCGCCGTTAATTTACCTCTCGTGATCAACAGGCTGATTCTTTTCCTTTTTTTCATGATGCTGGATACTTTGAACTTCATATTTCGTACATCATTAATATTATTGTACAGGCGATGATAACTGTCGGTTTGTTCTACGCATGGAGTTCTATGTTACAACATACGGAAAATTGTTTTCAGAACTGTAATGTATCAGAAAAAGTTATCAATTTTGCTCATGTACATGAATATAATGATATGCCAGTGTCAATAAAAGTTGAAGAAGTCAGATCTCGTCATGCAAAGTATGTGTATGGCTACAGTCGTCTTGAATGTAGAAGTCATGAGTACAAACGGGATCGTGAACCTAGCAGAGTACCAGAGAACATGTTAAAACGTCTATCTCAAAAAAACAAAAAATTACAGGGTTATGTATGGAGTTGTTTGAGGAAAAACGTACCAAAGTCATCGAAAATTCATCGTTTTATCACACACTGCAAGACGGCAGAAACGTACACAGAAGATTGCTGTCAGATTTGTACAAAAAATGAGAAGGAAACCAATTTTTAGACCACGAAAAATTAATTAGTCGAGCTTGCTTGAGCAGAGCGAGACTCTTAAAATGCAGTCGTTTTTTTTTCATCGGTGGGACCTGGTTTGTAGGCCCCGCGTTCCTAGCGAAGACCGTGGAAAGTGGGGATAAGAATCGTGGCGACTTTCATTGTATGGAAATGAGTCTCGTGATGAGAATGCTGTTTATTTTCGGCGATGACAGAAAAGGCGCATGTAAGTTTGGCAATGAGGTAATTTTCCTCGAATGGAGGCTCTTGATTTTCGTGTAATTATGCACGACATGCGGGCACTTTAAAAAGGAAATATCCCCAAGCAGGATAAAAAATATTATACCGGGGAAATCCTCAGGATTTTGTGGCTTTTTAAGGCGTTACATTTCTCAGAATATTGTCGCAATTACAGGAAATGTACGGTTAAATAGATTCACTTTGTTTTATGTATTTAATTGATAGATTTTCGCAGTTAGAGGGGGGCGTAAGGGTTTGCGGTATTGCGGTATTGGGTTATTTTTGGTGCGGTGTTGCGGTAATTTTTGTTTCAAAGTACGGTATTGCGGTTTTCAGAGTCCAAGCGGTGTGCAGTAAGTTTAAATTTTCTTTCGCGGTGATCTGCTTCTTTTTCATGACAAGAGGATACAAATCCTAAAAGGTCTCCCTAGCTAGCCTGCGTTACCTGCGTGTCTTCCTATAGTTGCACCGTCGGGGATCGTATATTGCGCAAACATTCCAGACAAATCGTATGGCTTGTCATTTCAGTTAATACTTTATATGATTAACGACATTGACTTTTTTTATCCAATGATACGTAAACATGTCGCATTATTTATAACCTCATGGACCTTGTGGGAATAATCAGCTTAGTTAACCTCCTTACAAATCTTACCGGCACTTTCGCGCCGGTCGTAAAACAATGGCGAGTGATCCAGAGGGTCAACTATCAGTAACATATTCCAGCAAATAGTGAGGTCAGTGAGGTCGTTATAAATTCCGTATGGTCGAAAGATAATATATGAAGATGGTGTGGTCTAAAACTTACTACTCGTCCTTCTCGTTGTGTATGCAGGAATATAGAATGTACTAGTATTCGTGCGTGCTTAGCCTACGTAGCATGGGGGCCCGGGGAGCGGGGGTACTTCCTTATAAGAGGCTAATAGGGATGTGCCGCTGGATGGGGTCGCATTTTCAGGACTGGACTGACTATAATGGGGTCGCATTTTCAGAGAGTTACTAGAATGGGGTCGCACATTTTCTGCTCTTTTGGGGTAAGACAGTTCTTCATATTTACGGTTAGCAAACGAACCAGAATGTTTGTATTGTAGATGAAAAGTAAAGTGGTCTTCATTCAATCTAAAAACCGGTCAATTCATTAAAATAGAAAGTGACTAAGTTGGGATCGCGAAAATTAAATATTTGTCCAAAAGTGACTAAGATGGGGTCTATAATTGGCCACTGAATAGACTATAATGGGGTAGGGGCTCTGAGAGGCCAGTGGCACATACCAAGCAAAAATTAACCCAAGTACTCCTCCGGGCATGGCAGTTTTACGTGGTTTTGTCGGCAGCACGACTGTGAGCGGCGAAGCAGCTCCCGCCCCAATCTCCTCGCCCGCGCCGGCCTTTATCATTTAGCGCGCCCAACCAAAACCGCCATGCTACGCAGACTAGTGTGTGCTGTGTGCCCTTCGTTGAAATCCTCAACAAAGAACCGAGTTAATTGTGAATCTGAAACAACCTCATAAGAGTCAACTGCTTACCGTCCGTTTATGATCTAGGTCAGTAATATATAAAGTAATACTAGAAAACTCCTGTTGTATCATTTATGTAAACGTATACATGTAATGAACAAAGTTAAACGAGTGCGATGATCTTATGTTTATCGTACGCTTGACATCGACGCACCTTAGTTTGGAAAGACTGACATAAAAGTATTTTCTACTTGAAAGGAGGATTTTTAGTATTGACAACGTCAACTTTTTCCCATTTGTAACTGCGGTTTCGGTATTTGGCTAAATTTTGATGCGGTATTGCGGTATTCTCGCGCTACGATGTGCGGTATTGCGGTATTCGTACCCCCCTTACGCCCCCCTCCAGTTATTACGATGTGAAGTCGTGTTGCACTTCATAAATACTTGAGATATGAAGTATCCACTGTCACGTAATTTTTACGTGCGCACGTGCGTAAAATTTGCGTTCGCAAATAAAATAAAGGCAATGTATGAAAGGCCGCACGTACAATTATGTAAACGTAAAAGTAGAAACTCGCTTAATTTGACCTTTAATCTCAATACTTTATGTCTTACCTCTATTTGATTTACGTGATTAAAATTTACGTGCGTTAACGTGCGGAGCCAAAAACGCATCAGTGGAAATCCACCCTAACGTGTCACGGATGTGTTTATACGGGTGGCTTTGAACTTGACTAACCACACACTCTACTTGCAGCTCTTCATGTCCATAGTTAATAGAAATCCCATATCGAGCTTTTCCGGAACGGGTTGGCCCAAGAATTCTATGGCTTGAAAGCGTTGATCATTTTGGAGCAACTGATCACTTTAGTGGTCGAAAAAAAAAAAAGAATAATCTTAATGACCAAAACTTCAATGTTTACTGGAAAATCAGGATCGAGGATCGAGGATCGAGAAATCAGGGATCGAGG
Source organism: Porites australiensis (assembly GCA_022179025.1). NCBI lineage: Eukaryota > Metazoa > Cnidaria > Anthozoa > Scleractinia > Poritidae > Porites > Porites australiensis. Next base: position 366,001 of record BOPM01000284.1, read on the forward strand.
ATCGATTAAAAAGAACTTGAAAATAAAATAAATAAATAAATAAATCGTGGATCAGTGGTGATGTGGGCCGCAGACTGTAGATAAATTTCACAGAACATAACTCCGTTCGCTGTACTGAACACTAAATTCAAGTAAACTAATCCAAGTCTGTCTGAGTCAGCGATTGTTTTGACGAGAAAGTGAAATTTTCCGGGAAAATGAAACGCTTTATCCCGGTGATACTCTAATACAAGAAAAAACTTTAACAGTTTTAAATTTGCTTTCAGTACTCCTTATTTTTCTTGTAATTGTTGTATGCACGACCCCACCAGCAATGCTGATCTTTTTATCGTGCCGTAAAGTAAGGTTCTTACCTACCTACCTACCTTACCAAAATAAATATGCGTCGTTAAATAACAGCCACATAAATAACCACAAATAAAAAATTACAAGAACAGGATTTTCTACAAAGACATTTTCAAATCGATCGATCGATCGATCGATCTTTGCGTCTCTACCGGACGCATTCATTAAATTATTTTGTGTCTTTAGGGATTGTTATGCGTCAGGAACCCAGGACGCAGAGGTACCAAAATCACTGTACTTAACCGACGCTAGCACGCCACTTTCGCGTTCAAGCTCCTAGTCCTAAAAACTAATAAATTACAAACATAATTATTATTTCTCCACGTTCTTATGCTCGCTTGCCTTTCTTGAAAAGAAGTTTCAAGGTTCCTACATTAGTTTTACATTTTTCTTGTGATTACGCATCAGGTTACGAAATGCATTAGCAGATGATGAAGATTAATTGTTAGTTGAGAACTGGCAGGAGTCTCCAACTTCACACGTAAGTAGTTACACGATGCTAGGAAAAAGAAAGAATGCAAGTAAGATTTAGTGCAGTCAAACCCCGTTAATATACGGACACTGAATTAACAGTGTGTCCGTATTGAGAGGGTCATGTTATTCAAGTAAAACTGTAAAAAAATCCTCATATTAGAAAAAAATTTAAATTAAAGAAATGAAAGCGGACATTAAAATATTTCTAACCTTCACAAAACCGTCATTCCGTGGATTGATCACACGGAAACACTCAAAAATCGCACATCCATATATTACTTATAATATGCAAAACCGTTATCTGCATAACGCGTTTGATGCCAAAATAGTCTGAAATTCAATTTGGCTCTATAAATCATCCTATCCGGTGCACTTTACCGCTGGGAACATCGACATGCTGTCAGCTAAAGGTTTTTTCTTTACCTTCAAAAAAGAAAAGGTCTTCCTATAAATTTTCAGCATATTTTTGACAACAAAGTGTCCGCATTAGCGAGATTAACCTTGGATGAGAATCTGTTGATTGGGCAAGCAACAAGTATGCGTTCTCTGCATTGACGGGTATGCGCCAGCAGATTGAATTTAGAGAAACTGTAAGGGCTTCTCCAGAGAAAAAGAAAACTTTCCGTAATAACGAGGAGTCCGTAAATTGGGGTTCGACTGTTTCTGAATCAACAGTATCGACTCAAGCCTGGCTGTATTTTACCTTGAAAGAATGAATGATGAAGAGTCGTGGATGAGAGGACAACAGACGTGCCCTCTTGCAATACATTTTAACACGTAAACAGTAAGCTCGGACGTCAGCATACAAAAGCGCCACTGGCAGCCGCTCTCAGTCCATTTTTGAGCTTACTGTACCCACCCAACCTATGATGTGAATGATGTGATGAGTGACGGTTGACCACAACACCGGGGTCTACGTCCCGAATAGAACATAATTATGCAAGTTTTCGTAAGGATCCTGGAAAATGAAACGTCGCGATCTTGAATTTTTAAAGAGTGAATTATAGACAAACAGAATTAATATAAAGTTTTTCAAAAACGGACGTTTTATTTTACGTCAAAGACAATGTGGAATACCTTTAAATTGTATGTGAGAAACAAAATTAAGTAAACGAAATTAAGGTGACCAATCAACTGTACAAGAAAAAGCCTAAAATCAACTTTAAGTTACACTGTAAGTATGTGAAATCATAAAAAAAAACTAAATCTAAAGTCCAAGTCCAACCTAAGTCTTAAGTCCACAATTTAGTAAGCGAATCCAGACAACGATCGAATAATATCCCATGACGCATTTTTTCAGAAGCATCACGCAATATCGCAGTCATCGTACAAGAAAAAACCTAAAATCAACTTTAAGTTACACAATAAGTACGTGAAATCATAAAAAAACTAAGTCCAAAGTCCAAGTCCAAACCAAGTCTTAAATCCACAATTTAGTGAGCGAACCATTATAAAATGCATAGTGTTTAAGCTCCCTGAACAAAACAAAAAGATCTACTCTTACTTGTTCATCTGTGCGTACATAAGGAGGGGGCTGACCTCCATCATGGAAGCTCGATATGACGGACTCTGTTGTGGAAATTTGATGATATGGTGGAGGCGGGCCAGTTTCCTGTGGAGGCATAGGAGTCATCTCCAAGGGAACAAGTAGGAGATCAGAACCATGGGAGCAAGTCTGGGCATCGACAGTATAAGGTGGAGGCCGATCGTTTTGCTGGACAACACTAGTACCCTCCAAGGGGACAAGAAGAAGATCAGGGCCCGGGGAACCAGCACCATAGGGTGGAGGCCGGTCATTATTCTGGAAAGCACGTCGAGGCGGCATACATGTAGGCACCATCTGGACGTCGCCAGCAGGAACGTTGGCAGGGCTTAAAATTTGATCAGCCTGGTAAAAATATATAGAGGATATTACACGGTGGCGCGCAGATATAAATTTTATTTTCGAGTGGCAAAACAATATTTTACGAACGAGCGCAGCGAGTGAGTTAAATATTGTTTTTGCCACGAGAAAATAAAATCCATATCTTCAAGCTGCCGTGTAATGTTCTTTTTATTATATAAACAAAATGACATTGATAAAATAATAGAGGGAAATTACCGAAATTACGTCATCGATAAACTCACGTGTGAGATTATGGAAAATAAACCACTCGGGTCCCGGATGTAGTTTTTATGAATTTTACGAGTGGTACATTTTCCAGTAAAACACTCGTGTCTATATAATAAATGGAAAATATTACCCAGACATAAAACAAATCACTTCAATTAACATTGAATACTTTTAACTTAACTTCTAGAGTAAATTACAAACATACACTATATAATCCAAGCTGTACAAAAAAATTACAAATTCTCTGGGAATAAAGTTGCAAACACTAGTTTTAATATTCGTTGTCACCTGTCTAGAAGAAAAGGCGACACAGTAACAACTACTGCATCCTGCAATACACTGAACAATGCTAAGTATGCAGACAATAACTGCAACAGCATTCTCTGGTCCACAAGAGAATTCACAGAAATACAGAATTAAGAAGCTGTAGCAAGCACCAACTGTCATACCACACAAACTTGAGGTAATAAATGCACCGGCCTGGAAATAAATTATTAAAAATCAGGTGGTTGATAAACATCTCGGCGTTGCAATAATATTATTCATTCAATTATTTTGCCTTTTCTAATTAGCTCACATCCCCTAACTAGTTCTTCACAAGCACTTGATACTTACCACATTTGCAGGTATGGATCCACACCCGGTTTCCACTGTTTTACGGGAAATCGGTCAGATTTTTCATAATAGATATACTTTTAATAAAGAAAATACTTTCTAAGTTGCAAGGCTTCATCCGAGGAGAATGGAACTGGCCATTATCCTGTCTGAATGACTTAGAAACCCAGGAAAGGGACTTTAGGAGAAGCATACCCCAGATGCCATTGGAAGCTTCATTGTGCCCTCAGTGCTAGTTTGGTCAGTATTTATCCTAGATCAGCCCCTGATAATAAAAGCAATATACACCGTTGATTCAATGGTATATATTGCCTATAATTATTCACTCAAAATATTTTGCCATTTCTGATTGTGAATTGTCTCCAATCCCCTAACCAACTGCCATGTGGAAGATGCGAGCAATATACCATACATACGTAATTATTTATTCAAAGTATTTCACTGTTGCTGACTGGTTCAAATCCCCAGGCTAATTACTCTTTATAACAAACCAGTGTTGACCAAATTTGAAAGATGCCACCAACATACCATTGATCTGATGGTGTATTCATTTGGGAACAATTAAGTGGCAGATTAATGGTATATAATTGACCTGGAAATGAGGCGGCTTGGGCAATAGACCTTTTGTTTCCAGGTGCACCTGCCAAACAGTTTACTTCACCCGTGAACTAATTAAAAGTGAAAATGTGTTTAAGGCTCTCCAAAGAAGAAATAGCTTAATTTCTGACTTAAACTGGACGGAAGAAATGCAAGAATAATTATGCAAAACATAATTATTGCTTGAAGGATCTTATCTATTTTTGGAGGATCAAGTTAATCTACGCGAAAAAACATCACTTTGTTTAATTTTATATCCTGAAACTGTGCTGAAAAATACGTCTAAGATTTAAAGAACAATTTTGAGGTAGCACATCCACATAGTGGTTCTTTGTGTACCTGATTCCTGGTTGAATTGGAATTTGGAAATGTTGGTTTTTGAGGAGAGGGGAAAACCGGAGTACCTGAGTAAAACCTCTCAGAGCAAGGGAGAGAACCAACAACAAACTTAACCCACATATGGCTTCGACGCCAGGATTTGAACCTGGGCCACATTGGTGGGAGGCGAGTGCTCTCACCGACTGCGCCATTCATTGCTCCCCAATATGTAACAATGACCCCTAACCCTAACCCTAACACATCGTACTCATCCTCACTTAACGCCAACCTCGTCAAGTCAATGGTTATACATAACCCTGACCACTATAGCATGAGTGATGAGTGTACTGGTCGCCTTTTGATCATCTGAAACAGAGCTGTAGCAATAAAGCTATGATGGCCTCTGAAGCCTGGAGCAACATTTTCCATTGTCATTTCAGATTGCTACAGAAAATTAAAGTTGAGCACTCTAGAAAAAATATTCTAACTATACAGTTCAACCTACGAAGGCCTTGCGCCTAGAAGATGACCTCTTGCGGTTTCTTGCTAGAATTACTCCTGTGATGTACATCTGTCAAAAAATTGATATTTATTAACCCACATATTTCTGATTTGAGATTCATTAAAAAATGAAATAGGTGTGTTAGCCCTAGCTATACTTTCTAGCTGGGTGTGACTTCAAAGAGTATATTTCACTAACTAAGGTTTGGAATGCGGGTCTCAGTCAATGTACCGGTAGTCATGACATTTTGCAATGATCGATAACCTATTCAGCTGCCTGCATTGTTCTCCTTCTACAACCGGCTAGCCAATAAAAAGATCTCTCAAAATGCCAATCGGGTTTTTGGTAGCATTTGAAAGTACCAGATACAGAGGCTCAGCTGGCAGACTAGCACCATCAGTCTCCCCAATTAGTAAGGCATTGTGCCTGAACTCTAAGACATGAGACTTTAATAAAGTTCATTATTATTATTATTATTATTATTATTATTATTATTATCTTTATCATTATCATCATTATTATTATTATTATCATTATCATTATTATCATTAGAGGCAAAAACTTCTAGGAGAGTCAGCATGCTCCCCTTGGAAAGTTTTAAAATTGGACTCTCCAAAATGCAATTTCCTGCCTTCCCTGGACCAGAATTGATTAATTGTAATTTATTATTATAATATTACCAGTTTACAGTTGTTTGTTTTCATTAGTTGGTTCCTAAATGAATTCCAATCAAAAAGAGTACGAATTCCAGCAATCTATGGTATGCAAATCTCAGAGGATTTCATCCATCATAATTCTTCAAATCAAACTCTGCCTTGTCCAATAATTGCTAATTATTTGTTACAATTTGCTAGCAATTAAAGTACAAAGAAAAACTTATTGAAGACATACGGAAATCAGAAAAGGGCAGAGTTTTAACAGGCCATGTCAGGAGCGCACATGGGTGCAAACGGCCAGAAACGGTTCTGAACGTACTTTTTTCGTTTTTTAGGTGATGTAAGCTGTAACCTTATTTCGCTTCCGTTAACAGCAGAGGGAAAAAAACTAAGCTTACCTACCCATACTCCACAAAAGATAACAAAGAATCTAAGCCCTGTCCAAAAATCGCCGTAATCGTAACTGAAAAGAAGATCTACGATTCCCATTACAAACAACAACCCTCCGAAGAAAATGTGTGTAAAGACGCATTCCAAATGACATGACATGTTGTGTTTCCGTCATAATGACTTCTACGCAATACAACAAATTTTTCCAAAGGAATCCACAGCTTCCACTTTGATATTGAATCTTTGTGGTTTATTGGCAGAGAAACCCTGGGCCGACATAAAATGGCACGCAATGCGTGCAAATTCTTCCTTAGCTTGACAGAGCGGCCCTGGGCCGATAAATGGCACACATGCACAGTGCGTGCAAATAGCGTGATCGATGTCACGAACGCGTAACTACCGGTTTCGTTACTTGCCCCTTCTAGTTCGCAACACGTTCGCTACACACTACTTTCAATAAACCATTGAAAACAATTTCTTAATCCTACCAGAAAAAAAATCCTTTTATTATTCCTCGTCCTTTAACGCAGGCTTTGCCTTGAGGCCGCCCCTTACTTTATATACAGAAAACGTACCCCTTTCGTCAGTATACCTTCTATGTTTTTTGTTGACAGATATTTTCACAAAACTAGTTTAGAACACTGGCTCCCTTTTAACTGTATTAATTTCAGCGTTTTTACAATATCAATAAATAACTAATCCAAGAAATTTCCTCGTCGATTCCACAACCAGCCGTCTATAGAGCGTTTTCACTCACGTGGCAAGCATCTATGCAAATTTATTGGGACAAAAGAAAGCGTTTACATAAGAAAAGAGTTCAACTCCCAAAGCATTTTCTCGGTACACCAACATGGCCGCCGTTTCATTGTTTTGGAACACCAATATGGCCGCCGCGACGTCATGTGAAAACGCTCAATAAGGCAGATTCTTGTGCCTGCGGCCTTGGACTGCGCCAAGAGGCGATTACGTAAATCCTCTATGAAGCCCTCCTCCTCTCTAATGAACCCCCTTTCGCAGATACCTTTTTCGGCACAGGTTTCACATGCGCGGTGAAGAGATGCGACAACCGGAAATACAATTGGGTTCGCCAGCTAATTAGCCGAGAGCGGCTAAGAGCTCGGCCTTTACGAAACACAGTACAATTTACAGTCGAGGCTCTCCTTGCGACCACTCTCGTAAGCGACCAGCACCTAGTGAAACCCCGGCCCGTTTGAACCGTGACTTACACTTTGTAATAAAAAGCTCTCTTAAGAAACTGCTCCCTTAAGCGACCGCGACCACTTTTGGGATTATCCAACTGGTCTTTTCCTTTGTTTTTAAACTGTTGTAAATCAACACTTTGCTAATGATCTAAAAAATTGGGCAAAAAGTTTAGTCATGTCTATATCAGATGTAAAAACACTCATTGAACATAAATTTCTTTTGTTTTTGCTTTATGAATCATTAGTGAGTTTCTAAAGTTCTCGTATGCGATCACCCTCTGTTGTTTTACAATGCGGTCGCTTACGAGAGCTCAATCTTGTAAGCGACCAGCTTGGTCTAGTTACGACCACTTAAATTTCGATTTTCCGAGGTGGTCACTTACGACAGCTTCGACTGTATCACATATCGCGCGTGCGACATGACGCTGCCTCGAACATTTCGGATGGTCCGTCTGGGGGTAAAGTAAGAGATGCTGAGCCGTGGTCAAAGGAAAAATTGAAGCCTTTTTTCCCCTCGCCTCCTCCACCATCGTTTTCTCCTTTGACCTCGGTTTAGCCGTATCTCTTACCACCTCTTGCTCTTACTTTATGAACCACAAACGAAATTAAGCCCACCTGTTCCAATTATGACCTACTCTTTCATTTATTGAAAATGATTACGTGTTCAATAAAGGTGCAGTAGATGTTTACGTGGCCTACTGACAAAAAGGCCTGGTATGTGCATGTCCATGCACACTCTTCCTTTTCCTTTCGTTAGAAAAAGCTTCAAAGTCCCTCCAACATTTTTACGTTTTTCTCGTGACGCATCAGGTTAAATTTATCATCATCATCATCATCATCATCATCATCATCATTATCATCACTTTTATTTATTAAAAGCTTAACATCAGGCTAATATACAAATATAGAGCTCTAATTCATATAATTTATATACTTTTAAATCCTAGAATATTTAAATCTATTTATTAATCCTATTATCATGGCACTTATACAATAAGGCCTGCTACCGAAAGCTAGCAAAAGATTTTGCTTGTGTTACGTCAGTGGGAAAGTTGTTCCACAGAACAGCCGCGCTTTAGCAGAAGCTTTTTCTATAGGAATTAGTCCATCACAAGGGGATAGCAAGCTTATAGGAATTAAATATTTTGCTGTCTCGTCGTATAAATTTTAGAGACAGGTAATCAGACGCAAGGTTACGCACCATCACTGCCTTATGAATGAGATGTTTGGTTTCAAGGTTTTGCCACCCCAAGTCATTTGATACGCATTGTAGTATCATGGCGTTTGTTAGCACGGGGCTAAAGGTTTGACCGGTTTCAAACTTTGCACGACATGATGACTCCCAGCAACACGCAACAGGGTGTGCAAACGGACGGAACATATAACATCCAACAATGTTGGGAGTTGTTGGTCTACAACGGTGCGTCCATTTGCAAGGGCTTTAGATTTTCATCAAATAGCGCGCCAAGAGTGACATGAGAAAGTTTGCCGGAACGTTACATTAGTAGATGATGAAGATTAATTGTTAGTTAAGAACCGGAGACTCCAACTTCACACGTAAGTCATTACAGGATGCTAGAAAAAAGAAAGAATACAAGTAAGGTTTAGCAACTGAATCAAAAGAGTTTGACACAGTATGAATTAAAAGACCTCAGAGCCGCATTTTACCTCCTGGAAATGTAAGGTAGCGCGATCTAAACCGCTTTTCAAGATTTTTTTTCCGATCTACAAGAATGGTTAAGAGTTTATGCATGGCGTGATAAAAACCTTTAACAAACGTTTCATTATATTGACAAATAGTTTTATTACCACGAAGGTTTTCAAACGTTATTGATAGTTTTATTTTACACAAAGACAACGTGGAATACATAAAAATTGTCTGTGAAAAACGAGACAAAATTAAGGTACAAGTAACAATCAACTGTACAATAAAAAAGTCTATAATTAACCTCAATTCTGGAAGAAGGATATAAAATGATATGGTTTAAAATAAAACGTCTCGAATTTAGTGAGCAAGTCCACTTTACATGGTAGAGTATTTATACGCTTCCTGAACAATGAAACGAAATATTTTACTCTTACTTGTTGTTCTGTACACGTACTATAGGGAGGAGGTTGATCTCCATCATGCGAGCTCCTTATGACAGATTCAGTTGTGGAAATTTGATGATAAGGTGGAGGAGGGTCAATTTCCTGAGGAGGGATCGAAGTAGCCTCCAACGGAACGAGTAGGAGATCAGGACCCTGGGAACAAGTTTGGGTGTCACCAGTATAAGGTGGAGGCCGGCCAGTTTCCTGAGGAGGTACTGGAGTCATCGCCAAGGGGACGAGTAGGAGATCACGATCCTGGGAACCAGGTTGGGTGTCAACAGCATAGGGTGGAGGCAGGCGGGTTTCCTGGGCAATACTTTGAGGAGGCATAGAAGCAAGCTGGGGGTGACCACCAGAAAAGTTGGGAGAGCTTGAAATGAGTTCAGCCTGGTAAAAATATATGACATGTTTTTTCATATTTTATTACAAAAAAAGAACAAGTTACAAATAACTTTTATTCAAATTTTGAGGCTAAATTGCATGGGTGTTATCCAAGCTACAGAAAAAAATACAAATTTATATTCAGAAAATTGCATACACCATTTTTAATATTATTTTTTACCTGACCAGGAGATGTTGTAACACAGCAACAACCTGCGCATCCAATAATACACCCAACAATACCGAGTGCCAGGATGCTGAATCCAATAGCCTTTTGTGATTTACAAAGTGCATCGCAGATTCTGTAATAATCTGGCGCATCACCATGACCAAATTGGATTGCAATGGCAAAGGCAGAGGTAACAAAGACTACACCACCAAACACAGCTGAGGCAATGACAAAAGCCAAGAATGTTCCAGCCTGGAAATAGATTATCAAATATCAGGGGGCTCGTAAAAAATCTCATATTTTAAGTCGGTGGGGCTTTATCATCCTGGTGAGAGTAGTCCTGAAATTAGGACTGTTGTTGACAGTCACTGACATTTTGATATAAGAAATAAGTGTCAGTGAGTCAATGAGTCACGATTTAAAATTCAAAAGTTTGAATCTCCTGGATTTGCCAACAATACTGCTTTGGTAGTCAAAATACATACCATAAATCCTCTATTAAGCCCCCCCTTTTCAGAGGAGGAAAGTTAATAAGCCCACCCTCTCTATTAAGGCCTCCCTCTCCCCCTCCCCCAATCCTTATTCTTCACAAAAAAATTAACGATTAACGTGGACTGATCAGTTATGGTTTATTCAGGCTGGAAGTTAATATTGTTTTTGGTCTTCGGCCGCATGACCTACCAACTTCATATGCTTAACTTTCTCAACTTTGCGCTCTAGTTCTCTGTGGAGAATGTCACCATTTTCTTATAGTTAGACAAAGCTGGTATACCGCCCGGGAACCACAAGTCTGTCCTCGACAAACCTTGCTCCTTAAATGAGCCCCCCTTCTCTTTTAAGCCCCCCCTCAAAAGTGCTTGAAAAATATAAGCCCCCCGGGGGGCTTAATATAGGATTTAAGGTACATGTATGGCAAATGTAGTGACCCACCTTAACGTAAGTTAAAATGCCGACGACATCCAAGTCACTAATTAACGCTAACCACTATAGCCACTGCATAACGAACCCTAATCACTACAGTCAGAGCTCTATAATCACTACTACAAAAACATCATAACATGACTCCTGACGCAATTGTCACTCATGCCATTGCTTTTTCTGTCTAGACAGCTAGTCTCATCTTACTAAAGTCTTGAAGACCTTTAAGATTAAAAATCCACACCATATGAAAATTTAACATGCTCCACAACTTGTGCATCAAGATGATTTGTCAGTGGATCATCTAGTGTGAAAGTGCCCCTTGAACTGAGTCCTTAAAAGCAGATTTACACAGTATGATTTTTGCTTATGACTACCATGTGCGATTAGCATAAGTCATGACTTTTGACCATCCACACGCGCACAATTTTGACTTGTCTTAAGACATCCACAATGTGTTGTGCAAATGTTGTGGGTCTAATTTACACTACACGATCAGTCATAAAATGATGATGCACGCTAGTCACGCACGATAGTCGTAAGCAAAAATCGTACCGTCTAAATCAGCCTTAATATGCAATTATGGTATGTTATTATTAAACTTTGTCAACCTACCAAGGTCTTGCGGCTACAGCACGTCATCTCTTTTGCATTCTTTCTCACTAGAATTCCCAGACCTCCTGTAATGCACATCTGTCAAAAAAATTGTTTATGATTAAGGATTCATTAAGAAAAGACAGAGAAGGATTGGCCTTACTGATTGGCGATGTTTCATTACAGCCTTACACGTACATCTCAGCCAGGATGAAGTGGTTGTAAGAGTGAGTGATGATTTTGGTGGGTTAATCATCAAGGACCAGAATTGATAACCTATTTATAGCTGCATTATTATTAGTTCCTCCTTCACTCTAAATGTGAATACCTAAAACAGCTTGAGATGTTCAAATAAGCATGATGCATGACACACTTAACTGTTATTGGAAAAATAATTTACATTCAGATCTGTGTGCCTGTGTTGACGTATGATACTGTGTATGATTGAGAGAAGTACAATCCAACAGTTTAGAATTCTATACAGCACTTTAACATCCCAGGGTCTTGAGGCACTCAATACTTTGTATGTAGAGACTTCACACTGAGCACTTCAACTGACCCAAGTTCTAATGTCATGAATTGCAGTTTAGAAATTTAATTTCATCCCTTTCAAATGAGGCAAATATTGCACTGTCTTTTAAACATCAATAAATCACAAAACCAGAACATTTTCTCTCCTTTTTCACAGCCATAAAATGCACCTGTTATAGCCAGATTTCCAGGCCCTTTACTTAGTAATATACCCGAAGACTGAAGGGACCCCGCCCCAAATAAATCATTATAGGGTGTACCCACCACCCCCCCTCCTCCTGAGGGGGGTTATACATCCTGTCACCTTGTGGTCTCCCCATGTAAAGAAATGCAAGACAGTCTTGAATTCTTGATTCCACGATGTGGATTCCAGATTCCAAGGTACTGGATTCTGGATTCCAATCATTTTAGTTGGTATCTAAAAATGCTGAATTCCAGATTCCAAAGCCCAAGATTCCAGATTCCACAAGAAAAATTTCCTGGATTCTGGATTTCAGAAGCAAAACTTTTCCAGATTACAGAATCTGAATTCCCTTACATGAGACGACTATGACCCGGTTCTGTTCAATCTTCAGTAATTATTGGATGAGGCCTCGGGGTACTCAACAAAAATTATACGGGAAGGCCCTGCTCTGACGTCCAACCCCTTACCCTTTTATATATCATTTTTCACGAAAAAGGTACCCCTTTCACATACCTTATTTACAACTTTGCATCCCTTTTAACTGCTGTAAATGCATTGTCTTTAAAATAAGATTCAATCACAAAACTAGAACGTTTTCTCGACTTTTTTAAGCCATAAAATTCATTTTTTAGTCCTTGTGGGCCCTAGTACAGACCGAAATGGCAGATTTCCCTATACCCTTTTATATACTTCAACGAGTGAAATCCCTACCCTTTCATATGCCTGAAACCTGAAAAAGATACCCCTTTCGGGCAGAGCCTCCCCTTATAGGTCATCACAGGGAGTATCCTCCCCATCCCACCCCCCCACCCCCTGTCCCCCCGGAGGATAAGGCTGAGTATGAATCCAGAAGAATGAAGTTGGAGATCGAGGTGTTGGTGTTTATCTGCCGAGGCCTATTACGCTTCAGATCACAGCCTCATCTAACAATTAATTGCTAATTTTATACTTTATACTTAAGTGAGATTTATATAAGGTAGCCGTATAGTTGTAAGTGGAAATATCTGAAGTATCTGAAATATGTATTACAGCTCAACAAATTACGAACCTACCGTAACTCCACAAAAGACATCAAAGAATATAAAACGCCTTATCCAAAAATCGTTGTAGAGTCGATCTAAGACTCCACATACAAACAACAACACTCCGACGACAATATGCGTCAAGGCGATGAGCCAGGCGCATTTCAAATGACTTGAAATGATGCAGATAGTCATGTTTCAGCTTCCATTTTGAATCTTCATAGTCGACAGAGGAGCCCTGGGCCGATAAATGGCACGCACTGCGTGGTGCAAATTAACAGTTCACTGAGGCATATAAAAAAATTTATTATCTATCAGGAACACCCAACGACGGTTTCCTCTAAAATATCTGTTCGGAGAAGCAAATATTGCCTAGAATTTTCTATTGCTTGAGGACGGCTAAAAAAGTCTAAATGATCATTCCATTCATGTACAATTTTCGAAGCCTATCTAATAAATTCCCTAAGATTTTCTGAAGTTTAATTTTCACATTTCACTACCCAGGGTAGGCGATTCCTCTCACAAAAAAGGAAACCTAAAATTTTAGAATACGAAAATGTGATGGAGAGAGGCATCAGAAAAATCTTCACTTTCGTAAAACGTTGAATTGCATCTAAAAAATAATACTGACGCCCTTGAAATTTCGAAAAGACTCAAGTTCCCCTAGGATGACCGCACAGATACAAAATTTAATAGCGACGCTTAGAATGCATTTCTAGAGATCCAAAAGATCTCTGGATAGCCTTAAAACTGTTTTTAATGTATTTAGGAGGAAACCGTCGATGGGTGCCCCTGATCTATTGCTTGTTTCTCTCTCTTCTATCTTTAATCGTGCATTTATATTACTACAATAATAAGAATGAAGTTTTCAGTGAATTATGTATGTGAACAGACACGTAGGTTAGAACTTTTCAGATACAGTGCAGTGAAACCTCTCCTTTGGGACACCTCGATTCAAGGACTATCTCCATTCTGGGGACACAAAATTTGGTCTCAGGAAAATGTTCACATACTCTTTGTATCTGCAGCCTATGTTGGAGGCGGAATTGTTTTTGTGCGTGTGAAAGTTTTGGTGTCGGACGCCGAAGGCGCGAGATCCTGGCTTCTCCTCTCATTCTCCGCACGTTTTTGTAGCCCCTCTTCCAAGACTTTAAATTCCCTCGCGCAAATGATCCCAGCCGTTACGCAGGCTACTGTATTTGTTGCCTCTATCGAAGGGACTCCTCTATTCAGGAGAGTAGTATATGGGGTGGGGCTTTTGTGACACACGAGTAAGCCTCCGTTGGTCGATCGAAGGCTTACAGAGAAAAAAGAAATCCGTCTGCAGCGAATCGTTTGGCCAATAGAGGCCTTCTGAGAGAAAAAAATGGCATTTTTCACACACGTGGGCAAGCCTCTATTCATCGATCGAAGGCCCATAGAGAAAATGGGAATCCCCCAGCAAGGCAGCAACGAACCGTTTGGCGAATAGAAAAACAAAAATTACAAATATTAATAATAATGATACTACTACTACTATTACTACTACTACTACTACTGCTACTGCTACTGCTACTGCTACTGCTACTGCTACTGCTACTGCTACTGCTACTGCTACTGCTACTGCTACTGCTACTGCTACTGCTACTACTACTACTACTACTACTACTACTACTACTGCTACTGATGCTGCTACTGCTACTGCTACTAATAATGATAATGATAACGATAATAATAATACAGTCAATCCCGCTTTAACATTTTTAAGGACCCCTGCTTAATACAAGACCTGCTCCATGGATTCGATCCAGTTTTGACCATATAACAAGCGACCACGGCAACTTTTGGGGTTACCCAACTGGTCTTTCCCTTTGTTTTTAAACTGTTGTGAATCAACACTCCGCTAATGATCTAAAAAATTGGGCAAAAAGTTTAGCCATGTCTATATCAGATGTAAAAACACTCATTGAACATAAACTTCTTTTGCTTTTGCTTTATGAATCATTAATGAGTTTCTAAAGCTCTCGTATGCGATCACCCTCTGTTGTTTTACCTGACGCGGTCGCTTATGGGAGCTCATTCTTATAAGCGACCAGCTCTAGTTACGACCACTTAAATTTCGATTTTCCGAGGTGGTCACTTACGACGGCTTCAACTGTATCACATATCGCGCGTGCGACATCACGCTGCCTCGAACATTTCGGATGGTCCGTCTTGGGGTAAAGTATAAAGAGATGCTGAGCCGTGGTCAAAGGAAAAATTGAAGCCTTTTTTTCCCCTCGCCTCCTCCACCATCGTTTTCACCTTTTACCTCGGTTTAGCCATATATCTTACCACCTCTTGCTCTTACTTTATGAACCACAAACGAAATTAAGCCCACCTGTTCCAATTATGACCTGCTCTTTCATTTATTGAAAATGATTACGTGTTCAATAAAGGTGCAGTAGATGTTTACGTGGCCTACTGACAAAAAGGCCTGGTATGTGCATGTCCATGCACACTCTTCCTTTTCCTTTCGTTAGAAAAAGCTTCAAAGTCCCTCCAACATTTTTACGTTTTTCTCGTGACGCATCAGGTTAAATTTATCATCATCAACATCAAAATCATCATCACTTTTATTTATTAAAAGCTTAACATCAGGCTAATATACAAATATAGAGCTCTAATTCATATAATTTATATACTTTTAAATCCTAAAATATTTAAATTTATTTATTAATCCTACTATTATGGCACTTGTACAATAAGGCATGCGGCCGAAAGCTAGCAAAAGATTTTGCTTGTGTTACATCAGAGGGAAAATTGTTCCACAGAATAGCAGCGCTTTAGCAGAAGCTATTTCTATAGGAATTAGTCCATGGCAAGGGGATAGCAAGCTTATAGGAATTTAATATTTTGCTGCCTCGTCGTATAAATTTTAGAGACAGGTAATCAGACGCAAGGCTACGCACCATCACTGCCTTATGAATGAGATGTTTGGTTTCAAGGTTTTGCCACCCCAAGTCATTTGATACACATTGTACTATCGTGGCGTTTGTTTGCACGGGGCTAAAGGTTTGACCGGTTTCAAACTTTGCGCGACAAAATGACTCCCAGCAACACGCAACAGGGAGTGCAAACGGACGCAACATATAACATCCAACAATGTTGGGAGTTGTTGGTCTACAACGGTGCGTCCATTTGCAGGGGCTTTAGATTTTCATCAATTAGCGCGCCAAGAGTGGCATGAGAAAGTTTGCCGGAACGTTACATTAGTAGATGATGAAGATTAATTGTTAGTTAAGAATTGGAGACTCCAACTTCACACGTAAGTCATTACAGGATGCTAGAAAAAAAAGAATACAAGTAAGGTTTAGCAACTGAATCAAAAGAGTTTGACACAGTATGAATTAAAGACCTCAGAACCGCATTTAACCTCCTGGAAATGTAAGGTGGCTCGATCTAAACCGCTTTTCAACATTTTTTTTGCAATCTACAAGAATTGTTAAGGCTTTATAATTAACCTTAATTCTGGAAGAACTATATAAAATCTGATAAAATGATAGGAAAACTAATTAAGAAAAAGTGTGCAATTGGTTTTAAATGAAAAGTCCCGAATTTAGTGAGCAAGCCCACTTTACATGGTGGAGTATTTATACGCTTCCTGAACAATGAAACGAAATATTTTACTCTTACTTGTTGTTCTGTACACGCACTATACGGAGGAGGTTGATCTCCATCATGCAAGCTCCACATGTCAGACTCAGTTGTGGAAATTTGATGATAAGGTGGAGGAGGGGCAATTTCCTGAGGAGGGATCGGAGTAGCCTCCAACGGAACGAGTAGGAGATCAGGACCCTGGGAACAAGTTTGGGTGTCACCAGTATAAGGTGGAGGCCGGCCAGTTTCCTGAGGAGGTACTGGAGTCGTCGCCAAGGGGACAAGTAGGAGATCAGGATCCTGGGAACCATGTTGGGTGTCAACACCATAGGTTGGAGGCAGGCGGGTTTCCTGGGCAATACTTTGAGGAGGCATAGACGCAGTCTGGGGGTGACCACCAGAAACGTTGGGAGAGCTTGAAATTAGTTCAGCCTGGTAAAAAAATATGACACGCTTTTTTATATTTTATTACAGAAAAAGAACAAGTTACTCATTACTTTTACTCAAATTAAATGTTGAGACTATAAATTGCAGGGATATTATCCAAGCTACAGAAAAAAAATACAAATATTCTGGGAAATTGCACACACTAGTTTTAACATTCTTTTTATTACCTGACCAGAAGATGTCGTAACACAGCAGCAACCTGCACATCCAATAATACACCCAAAAAGGCCGAGTATCGGGATGCTAAATCCAATAGCACTTGGTGATTTACAAAGTGCATCACAGATTTCGTAATTACCTCCATCACCAGTACCCCATCGGATTGCAGTGGCAAAGCCATAGCTAACAAAGACTACACCACCAAACACACTTGAGAAAATGACACAGCTTAAGAATGTTCCAGCCTGGAAATAGATTATCAAACACAAAGGGCTCGTAAATAATCTCATATTTTAAGTAGGTGGAGCATTATTATCCTGGTGAGTCTAGTCCTAAAATTAGGACGGTTGTTGACAGTCACTGACATTTGGACGTAAGAAATAAGCAGGGGCGGATCCAGGATTTTTTTTAGGAGGGGGTACCCTCGTCTCTTGCTCTCTTCAACACCAATAAACCACATAGTTTTTTTTTTGCAGAATACCAGTTGTATTAGCAAACCACAGGTCATCTCAGGGGGGGGGGGGGGGGTGCACACCCCCTGCACCCTCCCCCTAGATCTGCCCCTGATAAGTGTCAGTGAGTCAACGATTTAAAAGTTTGAATCTCTTGGATTTCGTAAGCAAAAATCGTACCATCTTAATGGACCTAAATTTTACAGTATGTTTTTATTTGTCAACCTACCAAGCTCTTGCGGCTACAGCATGTCATATCTCTCGCATTCTTTCTAGCTAGAATTCCCAGACCTCCTGTAATGCACATCTGTAAAAAAAAAAAATGTTTATGATTAAGGATTCATTAAGAAAAGACAGAGAAGGATTGGCCTTATTGATTGGTGACGTTTCACTGTAGCCTTACATGTATGTGTCAGCCAGGATGAAGAGATTGTAAGAGTGAGAGATGATTTTGGTGGGTTAGTAATCAAGGGTTTAGAATGATAACCTAGTTATTTGCTTTGTACCTAGTTCTTCCTTCACTCTAAATGCAGATACCTAAAAAAACTTGAGATGTTCAAATAAGCACAATGCATGACACCCTTGACTGTTATTGAAAAATTTACATTCAAATCTGTGTGCCTGTGTTGATGTATGACACTGCGTATAATCGAGAGAAGTCCTACAGTTTAAAATTCTGCACAGCGCTTATACCCCAGGATCTTGAGGTACTCAATAAAGTTTTGTAAGCAGAGGCTTCGCACCAAGCACTTCAACTGACCCAAGTTCTAACGGTCATGAGTTGTATGTAGATTAAAACTTTCATTTCATTGCCTTTTAAGGGCACAAAATGCACTGGCTTTTAAACATCAATAAATCACAAAACCAGAACATTTTCTCACCTTTTTCACAGCCATAAAATGCATTTTACAGACAAAAAAAAAAGACAGATTTCCATACCCTTTATGTAGTAATATACCTGAAGAATGAAAGGGGCACCTCCTGAAATAAGCCATGGTAGGGAGTACCCCCACCCCCCTGGGGTTATACATGCTGTCACCTTGGGGTCTCCCCATGTAAGGAAATGCAAGACAGTCTTGAATTCTTGATTCCATGATGTGGATTCCGGCATTCCAAGGAACTGGATTCCGGATTCCAATCATTTATTTGGTATCTAATGCTGTATTCCAGAGTCCTAAGGCAAGATTCCAGATTCCACAAGAGAAACTTCCTGGATTCCGGATTTCAGAAACAAAACTTTACCAGATTACAGAATCCGGATTACGGACAGCAATTATTGGATGAGGCCCCCGGGTGCCCCGAGGTCCAACCTCTTACCCTTTTATATTCCATTTTTCACGAAAAAGGTACCCCTTTTGTATATCCTCTATTGATAAATGGCACTCGTTTCACATATCTTGTTAAGAACTTTGCATCCATTTTAACTGCTGTAAATGCACTGTCTTTTAAATAAGAACTAATCACAAAAATAGAACGTTTTCTCGACTTTTTAAAGCCATAAAATTCATCTTTTAGCCCTTGTGGGCCCTAATACAGACCCAAATGGTAGATTTATCTACCCTTTTATAAAGTTCAACTAGTGAAATCCCTCTCCTTTCATATACCTGGGGTCCGTTTCTCGAAAGTCCCGGTAACTTTACGGGCCTGAAATCAAATTTTCAAATCGAAATACAAAGAATAAGAGTATACCTGCCAACTCTCACGCCTTAGGCGTGAGTCTCACGCCTGCGGGTTGAAAACTTCTATCTCACGCCGGCTCACGCTTGCGCGCCAATTTCTCACGCCTGATTGAAAAATGTGAGTTGTTGCCATCTTGCTTGTTACAATTTCCAAAAATATGTTAACTCAGACCCATGTAAGGAACGAAAACCATGTGTAAAATGAATAAATGACAATACCTTCCTCGCGATCTCTGATTTTTGAAGTGAAAAGAACTGACAGCGAGCTCGCGTTTATGCGCGTCCTAAGACTTCGGACGTCTTCGGACGTCTCCGGAAGACTTCGGACTTCTTCGGAAGACTTCGGACTTCTTCAGGAGTCTTCGGAAATGATCGTGTCGTCTTCAAAAATCCCAGCACTCCCAGGATAAAAATCTCATGCTTATATCTCAGAAAAAGTTGGCAGGTATATAAGAGTGCTGGTCCTGGCTAACAAACTGCTCCATTTTGTTTCATTAACTCATAGTTTTATCATGTTGGATGCAAAACTATTGAAACTTCTATCTTGCATGTAAACAACAACAGCTTTACGGGCCGGTTAATTATCGGGACTTTCGAGAAACGGGCCCCTGAAGCCTGAAAAAGGTACTCCTTTCGGGCGGAGCCTCTCCGTATAGGCCATCAAAGCGAGTAACCCCCCCCCACCCCTCACTCCTCGCCCCCTTCCGGGGGATGAGGCTGAGTATGAATCCTAAAGAATGAAGTTGGAGATCTAGGTGTTTATCTGCCGAGGCCTATTACACTTCAGATCACAGCCCCATCTAACAATTAATTGCTAAATTTTATACTCGCGAAATTACGAAATTAAGTGAGAGTTATATAAGGTAGCCGTATAGCTGTAAACGGAAATATCTGAAATATGTAAGCTTAAGTCTAAGCTTTATTATTCGGCAAGTACGAACCTACCACAACTCCACAAAAGACTGCAACGTATAATTGCTCTATCCAATACTCGTTGTAGAGTCGATCTAAGATTCCAAGTACGAACAACAACATTCCGATGACAATATGTGCCAAGGAGATGAACCAGGCGCACTTCAAATGACTTGAAATGATGCTGGTACTGCAGGTACATGTTTCAGCTTCCATTTTGAATCGTCATAGTTGACAGAGGAGCCCTGGGCCGATAAATGGCACGCACTGCGTGCAAATTTGAAAAGTTCACTGAGGCATATAAAAAAATTTATTATCTATTGCTTGTTTTTCTCTCTGCTATCTTTAATCGTGCATATGTATATTACTACAATATCAGGCACGAGGTTTTCAATGAATTATGTATATATATGAACAAACAGACACACGCAGGTTAATACTTTTTATTGTATAGAGACGAGTGTTTTACTGGATATACCACTCGTAAAATTCATAAAAACTACATCCGGGATCCAAGTGGTTATTTTCCATCATCAAACACGTGAGTTTATCGATGACGTAATTTCGGTAATTTCCCTCTATTATGTTATCGATGCCTTTTTGTCTATATAATAAAAAGAACATTACACGGCGGCTTGAAGATATGAATTTTATTTTCTCGTGGCAAAAACAATATTTTACTCACTCGCTGCGCTTGTTCGTAAAATATTGTTTTGCCACTCGAAAATAAAATTCATATCTTCGCGCCACTGTGTAATATCCTCTATACAGATATAGTGCAGTGAAACCTCTCCTTTTCTTATCTTCCCTCCTTTTCTTATCTATGTAAAGCGCATTGAGAATGTAAAGGTGGGCGAAGGTGGGCGAGGGTAGTGAGCCCGACAAAACCGCCATGCTACGCAGGCCAGTGCACAACGTAGCTGCCTTGAAAAACGATTTTATTTTGCAAGCACGTGGTTTTTGTACAGACTATTCACTGCTAGTAAGCTCAGGTCCTCTCAGAGGACTATGTTAACTGAGGCCAGTCAGCGAAAATCCGTCAGCACATTAGCCGAAAAGAACGCCTTAAAATCAGTCAAGTTTGGGAATTTTACAGACGTTTGAATCAGTTGGTGGTCAAGTTTTGTGGGACAACATCTTCGCTCGCTTTGGACGTACGTGACCTTAAAACTTGGTAAGTTCACTAATTTTAAGGCGCTCTTTCGAGCAGTGTCAAAGGCCTTTTTTGAGGGGCTTATTTTTGGAGGGCCTTATATTCGGAGGGGTTTATGTAAGGGGGGAAATTTGCGTTTCAAAATTGATTGGGCTAGCTTGTAGTGGGAAGGAAATTTACCATTTTTGCTTTGTTTTACTTTGTATTTGAGGGCAAATTCCAAGTACAAGCCCCCCGAGAGGCTTATATCTGGAGGGGCGATTTAACGGAGGGTTTTTTGCGTTACGATATTGGGGGGCTTATATTTGGAGGGGCTTACTTTTGGAATTTTACGGTACTCGTTTACTGGTCGATAACGCTGTTATTAAGTCATGTACCTAGACCTGCCACAACTTCCCGCCATTTCTGCAAGCCTTGGGAATATAAGAGAACAAGGGTATCAGAGAAGCACTCTTGCAAAAATATGCTGCCTTTGCAACCTTACAACCCGCGTGTTGCGCTATTTAGCGATCTGACAAACGTACATGAAATATATCATATACAAGAACTGCAGAAATGCAATCAAATGAAGAATGATTCTCGCAGTAGTAAACGCAACTTATGCAATTGCGAAAGAAGCCTGAAAAAAAA
>BOPM01000284.1:388194-403194 GCA_022179025.1 Porites australiensis
ACTTCGCACCGCTCTCCACTATCTGAACGCTTGGAACAGGCTATTCTCGCTTGGGCGCGCGTGCATTCCCCTCAGTAATTCTGAAGAAAAAGAGACTGCTCGTAGTCTACGTTTCTTCAAGCGTTATGCGACTGACAAGGCTTCAATTTTCCAGAGGGTTTGGTGCCTTTGATAGTATTAACGCGATTTTTTTTAAAACTTTGCAAACATTTGGACTTCAAGGTGTTCACCATCAATTTAACCTTAGGAACATTCGCCCTCATTTGACGAACTCAGCGACTTACAGTGTACAAGCTGATCAAGTTGGCAACGAAATTGAAGTTTGCGATGATGTTTGCAAGAATGCCCTTTTCAGAGATTGAAACGCACAGTCGAACACATAATATAAAAGTAGAGTGGTCTGAAGGACCTGGGAAAGTACATCAGAAATAAAGCGAAAGAAAGCGCATTTTCGTCGATTCCAGTGCTTATCTGTAAAATAACAACGCCGAAAGTTCAAACTTAGTCAACTGGAGAAAGATAACGTGTTGAGGCGAAACGTACCTTCAAATGTCCTACTTTGTTCGATCTTTTCCACGAGCCAGTTCACAGCTAATGTGGCCTGTCTAGTGCCTTGGATTCTGTCAAAAGGTGATGGCGATCCTCCCTGGGGAAAACAAGTGGAAACGTAGTCCGTTGATACAGATTTTTTTCCATACGGTTTGTTCTCCTTGGAGGTTATATCTCAAAGTAAGTGGCCAGCGAAATAATACAATCAGAGGGTCCATTCAAACCACCAGAGGAATTTCTTGACGAATCGATGACGGAAAACGAGGAAAAAATACGAAATAATTGAGGTACACAATGTTTTGAATATTCATCTCACGGTCTACAGCAAGATGGGTTTCCTCAAACGTGATTGGTCGAAATTGCTCCCGTGAATCTTTGCAAGCTGCTGTCCAACCTCACGTGGTACGGAGAGAAAAATTTCCGTTGTCAGCAACAACATTTAAAACTTATATTGGGCCTTTTCTATAAAAAAATAATCAAAAGCGGATATCTAGATACGTGAGGACGACGCCTTAAAGGACCGACAACGCGAGAAGAAAAATCTTGGGTCAGTCGTGTTTGTAACTGACCTACTACTGAATTTTCTCGTAACCTGTGACCCACTATTTAAATCATTCGACTGCGCGTGACCCAGCGCTTCATATCCTACCTGTTGCACGTGACCTAACACGTTGGTTCGAACAGTGAAGAGTCCTTTTCCTTCTTCCCGATATAACGCGGCAATGAAATCCGTGGTGTAATTCTCACTGCAATTTTCGCTTCTGTTCCAAAGAAAGATAAGCGGTTCAAAATTAATGACACGTCAAATTTTAAATTAATACAATAAAAGGAAGGAAACAGACACACTACGAAGCTATAATAACTTATACTTTTTCAGGCGTTTTCCAGTGGAAATTCTGTCGTAATATGAATTTAAGGAACGATTTCAGGAAAATAAGCAGGGTTTCGACGGTAAAAAGCCGACGTTAAATGCATTTAGCTGCATTTAAAGAACACATGGCAGATATAGCTAACTAATAATAATAATAATAATAATGATAATAATAATAATCTCGCCGGCAAAGTGAGATGCAATATAAATGTGCTCTTACATCGATTTCGCTTCTTAATATTTTGAAGCTGATGGTCCAAATCTCATCTAGTTTATCATTAAAATACTTCTGCCGTTCAAATTTGTCGCCCAAAGCATTTTTTGCCCGCTAAAGCAGCCGCAAGAACAACTGGGCCTATTTTTTTGCCTCTGTCTTGGGATTCCTGAAGAAGTTGGCTTACGGACTTACTACATGGACAACGACTTAATGGCTACGAGTGCAGTCGGAAAAACTTCGGAAAATTGGAAAAACCTCGTAGAGAACTCGTAAAACTACTACGGAAAATCCGTGAATTGATAGAAACCGGCTGAGTACAAGACCTCGCTGGTTTTTTTCTTTTCCTTGATTGATAACAGGCGGAGCGTCTTACGTTCCCTGACTGAGGCAAAATTAATAATAATGGATGCTCAGGCACGAAGAAGTATACAAAACGTCTTATTACCTTATTACCAGTCCTCGTCGTATCGAGCCTCTCATCTTGTTTATCAAGTGCTCGATGTTGGTCTGTTTAAAGGAAAAATCGTACAAATTAAGCTAAAGATTAAGGCAAACTATCATGTAAGTAGGTCTGTCTTAGGCCCGCGTAATTCAATCCATGAGAAAAGTTCCTGCTATACAGTGCTTTTAAAACTGCCCACATCTGCCCAGCTGTATAGAGCTGTACCAGCGATGGGAACTGATGCACGCTTTAGAGCTTATTGACATGGAGGTAGGGGACCCCAGGTAGGTGAGGTAACCCGCCTGTCCATATAATTTCTCATTTTAATTTGATCGCGTGAGCATGATAGGTGAGGTGACCCACCACATGTTACCTCTATCTGAGGTCCCCCGCCTCCATGTAAACAGGCCCTTACTGTTGTTATCGTATCTCAAGATATGAGTTAGTAGCAATATTCATGTTTTTTACAAGGCTGGCTGCGCAAACGAACAAAATGAAACAAATACCGCGTTCTGATCGGCTACCTGAAAGGTAAAAAATGGCCTGTCTTGCCCTCTCGAGACTTCCCGCATTGTCCCGCAGGAACAGGCTTTTGTTCTGGCCGAATAAAACCCAATTTTTGCCAATGTGCAAAGAGGTGTACCGGGGATAGAAATTGATGTATGCCACACTGCTGTCATCACATCTTAGCATTTCCATATCACGTCTATTTGCCTTACGGGCGACATGCTAATGAAAAGATTCGATAAGCACTGTCAAGAGCATGCGCACAAACCTTCAAGTGATCAAGTGTTAGTGTTTCCTCGTACACATAGGCAGCATCTGCGCCCCCGGCAAGCGCGCTCATGGTTGCTAGGTAACCACAGTAGCCTCCCATACACTCCACGACAAACACTCGCCTAGTGGCGCTGCTAGCCGACTGCTTGATACGATCACATATCTGCAAGGGGGGAACCAAACACGAATTCAAAGAAATTAATACCATGATAGATATTATGAAATAAATGACGGGTCACGGGTTTAAATCCCGTTGAAGACCTGAATTTTTGGCAGGTTTCTTACGCAATTGCAAAATTGCGTTCACAACTGCGAGGGTCATTCTTCATTTGAAATTAATACCATGTTGGAAAGTGTTACAGAAAATGAAGGGCCTGTTGCGATTGGCTTCAGTGAGTACTTCACATCACCATATAGAACAGACTCTAGGTCACTCGTATGATGATCAAAATATAATGCACACGACCTACAAGTACTGAAAGCGCGTTCTTTGGAACTTCAATATGATTAACTCAACCAATACTATACGCCCGTTCTTTGAAACTTCCTTGTAATTAACTCCAACAAACTAAATTTGTCAAATGTGGGTTAAATGTAGCCGTAATTCTCTTAGACTCTGATCCTCAGGCCAGGTTTACCAAGCCGAATTTTCACAAATAATAACGATGACGTCGGCGCCATTTATGTAACGGAATGAAGCCGCACCGCGCCGCGCCGCGCCGTTCTCTACAGTGGAGGGTCACATATCGGATAGGTGTTCAGACCATATCGGGCCTTACAAACCGCATTCCAGATTATAAGTAGAATGGAAATTGGATACGTTGTACAGTTTGTAAAACGGTTTTTCGATTTAATGATACTAGGGGAGCTTAACACGAGGAGTAGACGTTTACTGGATACAGTGACACAAAGAAATTAAAGTTACCTCCGTGATGACATTCAGGGCAGTGTCTGTACCAAGACTGAGGTCTGTACCCGGAACATTGTTACTTATTGTAGCAGGAATGATGACCATTGGAATGCGAAATGCTGGGAATTTACCACGCGCCTCAGCTAGTTCCAAAAGACTGTGGTATGCCTAAAAAAAGGAGCTAAAGGTTAAGTAACAATTAACACTCAAAAGACATAGACAACAATGATGACATTGATGATTGTCATAATCGTCATCATCTTCATTAGGGTCATCATCAACATCATCATCATCGTCATCATCGTCACCTTCGTTATCACCGTCATCTTCGCTCTCATCGTTATCATCATATGATGTCATTGATGAGGAGCCAAAGGTCAGGTAACCATTAACACTCACAAGACATAGACAATAACGAAGACATTGATGATTGTCATAATCGTCATCATCGTCATCGCCATCTTCGTCATCATCTTCGTCATCATCATCATCATCATCATCATCATCATCATCATCATCATCATCATCATCATTATTAAGTAACTATACCATGTGACTGAAACACCTCTGTAAATGTTGGGAAGATGTTGAAAAAGATCTAAAAAACGACGGAGTATGAAGGGGGGTCTAAAGAACAAGCCTCACCTCAAAGCCTCCCACGATTAGCAAGCCCTGAATATTGTACTTGGACAACTGATCTGCAACTTTCTGTAAGTCTTTCGAAGGTAAAGTTCTGCAAAAACGACGTACTTTATTTAACAAACTTATCTAATACACGTAATACAGGTAAAACGAAGAGGGTACAAAAGGCGCCGCCAGGGCTATAAGCTAAGAGTGATCAGCATCAAATTTCTCCTACTAATCTCAATGCTTCATAAAATAGAGTGGTCAAGAGAATAAGGGTCATGATCACACAAGATGAATTTGCTTGATATTTTCAAAAATTCTCCCTCTTTCCTGTAAAGGAGATATATAAGGGCAACTGATGAGAATTTAAAGTTTGATATAAGGGTTTAAGATTAATAGATTAACACAATAAGAAGATCAGCATTGCTGGTAGGGTCGTGCATAAAACAGTTTCGAAAAAAATAAGAATTACTAAACTCAAATGTAGAGTTAAAATTGAAAACTATTAAAAACATTTGCAACCGATATCTCTGTTTTTAGTTGTAGCTAAAATAGATTCGAAATTCATTTTATCAGTGTCAAATTTTGCAAGACAAGGTTTTAGCCGTTGTTTCCTTGTTCGTTAAGGTAATGTAGTGCTAAATTGACGAGGAAGCAACTGCCCTGTCGCACTTGACATTTTCTGTGAACTACAACCCGTCCGGCGATTTATTGCAATACAAGTTGCATGACAAGTTGCATGACAAGTTGCGAGACACGTTGTGTGACACGTTGCTGGTGTAATACGCCATAAATGACTAGGTCTCGCAATGTTTTAATTGCAGTAAACGATCCACCGAGTAGAATCAAGTTGTACTTCTTGCATGACCTCAGAAATGCTGAAACAAATATAAAATCTCTTTCGTGTTGCAAGAAACATTGCAGGGGGTACTGCATTAGGGCGGATTTCCACTGTCGCGTAATTTTTACGCGCGTAAATATAATGGAGGCGATGTATGGAAAGTCACGGGTAAGAATAAAATTTACGTGCGTGCCCACGTAAAAATTACGCAACAGTGGAAATCCACCCTTAGACAACACCTCGTGCCACTTACCTCCCATGAGCGGTGTAATAAGAGAGTGGGTTTTGGCCCTGTCCACACGTATCAGTTTTTGTTTGACAACGGAGATGTTTCCATCAGTTTGACCTACCGTCGGATGTTTCGTTTTCAAACAAAACCGGGACGTGTGGACGGGATCTTTGTCATCTACGCTGACAAAGAGGAACAAAAGCCATTGTATCGTCTGCTACGTTGTTACTCTTCATCAAAATGACAAGGATTTGCGACAATGTTGAACTAATGGTTGCTGACTTGGCTTACTTCATATTTTTCTATAATACCTGGTAGTGCCTAACTTGGATCCGCCCATGCCGGTCCAGCCTTCTACATGCAGCCATCCTAGCGTCTCGACCTAACGAACAAGACAGAAATCCAATATAGAGCGCGTTCACTCACGTGACCAGGAGCTAAGTACATTTATTGCGACAAAAGAAAGCGTTTAGATTAGGTCCCGTCTAAACGTCTCTGGATATTTTTGAAAACGTCGCCGTCGTCACATGAAAACGCTGAATCGATGGAAATACTATCATAGCCTTGCAGCTCTTCAGAACCTCGGATTTAATTGGACCACAGTGATTTTGTTACCTCTGCTTCCTGCGTCCCTGACGCATAAAAATTCTTAAGGACGCAAAATCCGTGGCATGGAACCCGTAGGACGCAAAGATCGCGCGATCGATCAATGTGTTTTTGTAGAGACATCCTGTTTGTGTAAATTTTTCTGTGGCAGTTATTATGGCTGTTGTTTAACGATGCATATTTCTTTTAGCCTTTGTTGAGCTTTAAAATAGAAGGACAATATTTCAATTTCACTATACTGTAATACAGAGTTTTGGCGTCTGTCTTCAGATTAACTGTCTGGTTACATAAAGGCCCAAGCATTTTCAATTTCGGATTGGTTGTTGGTTTTTTTTGAACTGGGACTCATTGGTTCTAGACCCTGGGACTCATGATTTTTCACAAAATGAGCCCCAGGACTCACCATAACTATTTGTAACAAAATCACTGGGACCACTATGGGTCGCAGCTCTTTTGTTTTCTGGTTAGGTTCCATTGCGAACTTTGTTTGTTCATTATTTCCCCAAACAATCCCGTGAGGTTTTTCGAGAGCTGAAAGGTCGCCCAGTTCCTCACAGAGCATCGGCATGCGTAATGCCAGTAGTATTATAATGTATGACGTCATCTTATTCGAAAACCACCGTTTGACTTGTTTCGCCTGAATGGATTTGAATCATGTTATGTATTGTAAATTCACGCGGGAAAAAAATGATTGACATATGCTGTATAAGGAGGGGCGTCAAATATCACTCACTCTCCTATTGGTCAATTGTCATGAACGTCACCGGTGGCATTTTCCACCGATGAATTTCGCGCCGAACAGGTATGAAAAGTCCTTTAAAATGGCAATATCAATCAGGAATAGAAAAATAAGGACTTTTAGGAAGTCTAGCTAGAGTGTTTTGACCTTCGCAAATGAAAATCGCCCGCACTCCCTTTGGCTATTACTCAGTAGTTTTAACAGTACCTTGTCTTGCAAGAGTCCATCAATCCCATCCCTTATGCCGAGTACAGAATGACCATTGAAGAGAGAAAACCTGACAAATGCCCTCACTGCTGTGCTCATGCCGCCAGCAGGAGCTCCGATGTTAATCACCGCCAAGGTACAACCGGACTGCAAATAAAAACATAGCTTATAAGTAAATGTTTTTCGTTTGCTTTACGAATCACTTTGATATTAGGGATATGCATTAGGGAGCTTTAGCGACAGCGACAACAACAGGAACGTCAAAAAGCAACATATTTATTAAGCATAACAGCAGTTTTGCACTCGCAACACAATTTTGGTACATTTCTTTGACGTCACTGCACGACTACGACGTGAAATTCCCTCATACGACGTTTTATGTAAAGGCTGGTTTTCACTAGCGACGGAGCCGGAGTCGGAGTCGTAATCAGAAGCGTAGAGCTTATGATCTTGTGAAAACAGCGTTCAGATTCCGCTTACGATTCCGTCGCTTATCTACCGAAAACCAGATTGTCGGAGTCGGAAGCAGATGCAGAAGAACCAAACTAATCACAACGCGTGGGAAGCTGCATTGTGATTGGTTAATCCTTCCGCTTCTGCTTCCGACTACGACAATCTGGTTTTCACTAGATCATAAGCGGAACGTAAGCGACGGAGTCGCAAGGGGAGTCGGAAGAAAATGGAAACGTTCTGATTCTTCTGACTCCGATTCCGTCGCGCTTATGATTCCGATTTTTGATTTTCACTAGGTCATAAGCGCTCTTACGATTCCGCTTACGAATCCGACTCCGACTCCGTCGCTAGTGAAAACCAGCCTTTTGAAGAGGTAAACATTCGAAGACGAATAGGCCTTACTCACGAAACCCAACATCTTTGCACACGCTTAAGAATGGATGGGATAAAAGCAACGTCACGTGGTATTTAACGGGGCAAACGAGTGATAAAATTTGCCAGCACGAGTAATCGCGACCGACTTTGCTACCCTGGCAACGTGACGTAACGACTTCTCGTCTCTATTGTATCAATTTAGTACAACATTGATTACTTAAATCCCAACTAAGAATTATAGGAGACATTCAGTGAGTACTTACTTTGCACTCGCCCGACACATCACACTGGCTGGAAACGGGAGGCTGTACTTTTCGGAGGACTTTGAAGATTTCAATATTTCTTTTAAATGTTCTAAAAGAAGATAAAATCATATGAAACATTCTGACTTTTTATGTTGTTGTTTTAACCGTTGCACTCTTAAAGTGAAGGAGGGAGTTCTGTTAGGTGATGGTTCTAACTTTTGAGTCTCTAGACAAAATTCTGTGATGTGACCATTTAAATGAAAGCTACTAAGCAGTATTTCAGGGCTCGAAATTAACGCTCGCAAACTCGCAAAATGCGAGTGATTTTGATAATCTGCGAGTAAGAAAAATATCCACTAGCAAACGATTGCGAGTTAGAATTATCCATGTCTCCCAAACAATGGGAAATAAATTGCTTGTGGTCTCACCAGTTTGCTAGTCGAAAAAAATCTTACTAGCAAAACTTTGCAAGTACACTAAAAAGATAACTTCGAGCCCTGTATTTTCCTGTGGTACTGTTTATTATGCTGTTCAAGGTGGTTCTAACTTTTGAGTCTGTGGTCAAAATCCTGTGATGTGACCATTTAAATGAAAGCTGCTGAAGTACTCCCATATGGTACTGTTTATTATTCAGCATTTAACAAAATGAAATTTGGATTTTTCTGTCGAATTTTGGCCGAGAGGTTTTGGGCTGTGGTTATCCAAGCCGCAGCTTTCCTTAGACGTGAAAGTGTTTGTATAGATGCACTCAAAAGTTGTGCGCGGCGTGCTGAAGCTGTGAGCAATTGCTGTGCGTGCTCAGTTGAATCATAGGCCAGACCTCCACGGCCGAGTTACGTACTTTGGGGGGAAAATGACCTGCTGCACGAGAGAGCCGGAAATTTTGTTTAAACTCCACCTCATCCATCGCCAGAACATCTCTTTCAAACCAACCGACTGATCCATTTTTTTAGGGGGGGGGAGGGGGGCAAAAAAAGTGTATTATACTAGGCAATATGAAAAGTGGCAAATATCCGTTCACACTGGGTGTAATCATTCAGCACGTACCTGCCTCTTAGTCCAACGACTTTCTCAAAATCTTTTGCCTTGGTTGCTTCTTTTACTGCGAGAGTCTGCATTAAAAATGATGTCCAGAAACTTAACGCAAGTTCTCACAAGATAAAACCAAATCTTCGTCTTCCTTTAACATAGAAAATCAAAGAAGAATTTGATTTTATATTCATGAAAGAAAGTGTTACCGTTTCCACGCACTCCATCAGCGGCCTCTTGGTAATCTTGTTACCATCAAGACAGATAACGCAAGGAGCAGTCTTAGCTGAAGCATCCAGGACAGCTAGAGCAGCTTCAGCTCCCATACGACAAGACTATAGAGAGTACAAAGAGAGGAAACTGCAATCAATTCTGAGCATTAACAGGTGAAAGCTACGTGGGACCTCAAGAGCATTGTGGGAAGGATACAACCCATAAGACTTTGTAAGCCATGTGTAATGCGCGTGAGTGGCCCCACATAAATTCGTGCAACTCATACAAGAACACATAACAGGGTCTACTTAAGTAAAACTGACATTCAAAAAACTTTCAAAAATTGGTCCGTTGCCGTATGAGCGTAGACTGAGGAAGAATTAATTAAGGAGCATACACTCACCAAGATTCTATCAAATGCAGATGGAGCTCCACCCCTCTGAACATGTCCCAGAATGGTCACGCGTGTGTCATGTTGAAGCCTTGTTTTGATTAGCTAAGGAGCAGACGTTGAAGTGAAAAGACTCTGATTATAATATCATAATACAGAGATCAAGCATCGCGTTTACGGCTAGCGGCAAACGTGAGATTCAAGTTGAGAAAATTTCAAAATGCGAAATGAGCTGATAAAAACAGCTTAAAAGAACTCTTATGGGTAGAATTGGCGTGAATCTACCGATTTTCGTGTAGTTATAATAAATAAAAAACGACAAGTAAAGGGGACACTTGGTCACGTGGTGCAAATTCACGTTTGCTGTTTGCCGTAAACGCGATGCTTAATCCCTGTAATATCATTAAGTGATATGAAGGAGGAAACCTTTCATTCTTTGTTTTCCTGCAAACCTAGAACGACCTTGAACAACAATGATGTAGAAGGGTTGAGTAACAGCAAACTCAGATTCATGGGCAAAAAAAAGGTCATTTCCCAGTCCAAAAACTCTCACTTTGAAAACGAGGCACAGTGCAAAACCATTGTCGCGAAAAAGAGTTTTATTTACAACAGAATAAACAAACATTTTCATATCATTAGCTTCAATAGCCTGAATTTCATAAGATTGCTTTGAACTGTCATTGGCAATGAACATTATTTTGGTTATAACCAATGCAGGTTTCTTCGTTTTGTTAGGCATTTTTGCCGTGGGAGGAAGCAATAATTTTATAAGGCTAAGTTAAAAAAATATTTCTTAGATTTTCACCACTCAAAATAATCATCCTTTTCGAAATGTCAGCGTCGGCTTTATTCTTAAGATATTCTAAAAATTTTGCAAATTTCAGGCTCGATATTCTTATAAAATACATTCTTTTAGAAAAAAATAGTGTAGTCAAAACAGTTGTCCCTCGCCTCAATAGCGACCTTGGGTACAGAAGAAAGTGGATGTTATAAAGATGACGAGGGCGGCTGTAGAGAGTTTAAACAAAAGTCAATGTGCAGTGTATGGACTGTCCACCGAAAAAGATAGCCTTTGTAGAGAGGTGGCCATTATGGAAAGGTGGCCGTTGGTACAAGTTCGACCGTAACTTTATGATGGCAGACAGTTTACTGGGGAGTTTCGTTATGACAAGTCTTCTTACCTCACGGATATGATAGGAAGTGACTGGATTCCCAGCATCATCTTGAGCTCCTTCTGCTACAATAACAATGCACAAGCGACGACCACTGTCCCTCACCTTACGTGCAATACAGAAAAGATTATCACTACAGGATGTTACGGAGTTTGAGGAATGCACGTCAACCGCAATCTTGGGCCATCATGATTTTGGCAAAATGTTTGAACAAATTGTCACTTATACATGTACGTAAGTAACATACATGTAACAGTCCGAATAGGTGACCACACTGCACTAAAGTTGGACACGAAGCCTGAGCAATATGTGACACTCCACTTTTGCGATTGACGTGGCACAGCTACGCTCCGTCACAGAAATTGTGCCGAAAATGTCATCATTCTTGTGTGAGAACAGAAGTCCTATCAGGCACGATTTTCTTGGTGGTGCAAAAGCTATATCCAGTATAGTGTGGACACCGCCTAAGGCCCGGTTCAGACCCAGAACTTTTCATGAGCCGAACCTAATTCGAATTAAGGCCGACCCAAACTATTTACTAGACCGGCTGAATTGACTCAGACGCCGATCTTAATTCCAGCCGAACTAAATTCAAAAGGAGAAAAATGCTCATTTCAGTCAAACAGCTTGCAAAATACGTCATTATAATTTATGCATTAGGTTCGGCACATGAAATGTTCGACGTTTGAATCAAAGCCGTTCCAAAGTCGTTCCACAGTCGAAATTCCCGGCCGGGCTAGGCGTGACGAACGGCTCAGCCGTTCCAAATTGAAATAGGCGTTCCTAATTGATTCATACGCCAACCTTTTCATGTACTTAATTCAACGTATTAGGTTCAGCTCATGAAAAGATCGGCGTCTCAACCGGACCTGACAATTCAAGTCGCTAGTTATAATTATGCAATTAGTAGGTAAAGAACTGAACAGCTAGGCTTTGCTTTCTCAACTTCCTTTGCCTCCTAGCCGTAATTATTCCTGAGGTGGGGCTGGGAAAGGAAATTAAGTATCAGCTAGGGTTACAAAATTTTAACCTGACTTCCATATATCTCCGAGGGCCTTCAAGTAGTGTTTATGGATGGACTTTACTTTTGCCAAGGCAATAAGACAGTTATGAAAAGGTTACAAGTAGCATTTTCAGGTTTGTAAAATGATGAGCTCACCTTTCTAAGATGGTTACACATCCTGTCTTCCCAGCCCTCTGCAACAGGCCACTCGGGAATAAAAACCTGCAATGCACAGCAGAAACACATAACTCTTTAATTAACTAAGCCCCAATGGTGACCAACATCTATTTTCTCCTAACGATATCCACACATTGTCAAGAGATAAGGTTATGAGAATTATTGAAATGATCACTACAGAGAAAATGCTTTGATCTTTCATCAAATTCTCTCAACTCATTCTTTAAGGAAATGTATAGAGATCAGTTTGGAGAATTGGTATGTGGATAAGGGTTAATTTAAAACTTGCTTGTATCTGTTGAAGTCTGAATTATCAGAATACTTAATTTAAGCATTAATCAGGGCTCATAAAAAAAACTTAAATTCCAACTCACCTGAGACCACTTCTTCCTTGTCTTACATTGTAGTTAATTTAAATTAGATTTTGCAAGATGGACTTGCCTGGATTCTTACCCATTGGGCATAAGTAATCTTAAAAAGTTACTTTCCCAGTAAGAAAATCTACTTGTCCTGAACTACCGGTGGGACCTTTTTAAACGCTGATTATTTAGCACTAAAGTGCTAATTGCATCAAGCACTTACATAATCTGCTCCAACTCCTAATCCAGTTACAAGAGCCAGATAACTGTAAAAAGAAGCAAGATTGAAGACAAAAAAGGTTAAACCAACATACAGGAGGTATGAGGAACTGTGTGGGGTACAGCGGTAGAATGTCAACATTTTTATGCCAGATTTGAAGATACATAACTGGAATTGATCGAAAAAGAACTGAATTAATAATTTATTTTTAAAACATTTAAAATGGCAAATTTAGATACTGTACTCACCCACAGTGTCGACCCATGACTTCCAAGACAAATGTTCTTTGGTGGCTGA
The DNA here is from genome assembly GCA_022179025.1 of Porites australiensis. Taxonomy (NCBI): domain Eukaryota; kingdom Metazoa; phylum Cnidaria; class Anthozoa; order Scleractinia; family Poritidae; genus Porites; species Porites australiensis. Next base: position 401,144 of record BOPM01000284.1, read on the forward strand.
TAAAAGAAAAGAAAAATATATGTATAATCTGACAATACTGTAAAATTTCGAAAATAAGCCCCTCCATGTATAAACCCCTCCAAATATAAGCCCCCCAAACTGGTAATGCAAAAAACCCTCCATTAAATCCCCCCTCCAAATATAAGCCCCCCGGGGGCTTGTACCTGGAAAATTGCCCCCAAATACAAAGTAAAACAAAGCAAAAATGGTAAGTTCACTTCCACACTATAAGGCTAGCCCAATCGATTTTGAAACGCAAATTTCTCTCTGTAGATAAGCCCCTCCAAAAATAAGCCCCTCAAAAAGAGCCGTTGAAAAATATAAGCCACGGGGCTTATTGATGGTATCAGTTCTCCATAAAGAACTAGAGTACAAAGTGGAGAAGCTCAAGAAAAAGAAGGTTGGAGGTCATACAGCCCAGGATCAGTATCAAATCCGAACTTTCAGTTGGTAAATAAACTATTTCGGATGAGTCCACACAAAGTTTTACAGTCTCGTGATTGATTAATATAGTCTCTCATTTATTAGTGAAGAGTAATTAGGGGAGGGGAGATGGGGGAGGCTTAACAGAGAGGAGGGCTTCTTAACTTTCTTCCCCTCTTTCTTCCCTCTCTTCTTTAGAGGGAAGGGCTTATTCAAGAGGGGGAGCTTAAGAGAGAATTTACGCTATTTGAACATTCATTAATTGACACCCTTGAGTAAATTTTTCTAAACTGTATCACTAAATAAATATATGAGGAATAATATTATAAGAGATAATTAATCTCGATACTTATTGACATGAAACAAAAATCAATCTACCGGTAATAACAATACCTGTAATTATTATTATAACAATAAGAATCTATATTTACAACAGACAGTTGATGATGAGGACTTCATTTTCAATTTCCATCCCTCCTAACACTTTGACAAGGTCAAGTGACATATCTCAAAGGATATATTTTCAACTTTAACATGTCTGCCATCATGACAACAACTTTTATTGTTCTAACCTGGACGCCGTTGTCATAATGGCATCAACAGACTCAAAGATCCTATGGAGAGCGGTATCAGCCCCAATGGTCATGTCCGTGCCACAGAAATCATTGTCAATAGAGCCAACCTGTATGAATCAATTTTGAAAAAAAAAAATCATCATCACAATTTTAAATATTATTATGCTACATTTTAATATTCATAAAATTGATACACTATAACTACAGTGACTCAAGCCTTGTTAATATGCGAATTGAGTGGACCTTAGAAAGTATCCAGCGTATTTAATAGAGTGTCCATATTAAGCAGGGTTGAATTTAGAGAAAATGAAAGTGATTTCTTTCCTTGGGGACAATTCAAACTGTCCGCAAAATAATGAAGTGTCTGTATTAAGCGGGTATTTGTAAAGCGGGACTTGAGTGTACTTTTCATTTGCAATATGAATTAGTCAATTTATTGGGCTAGAACTAGAAGTTAAGTGTCAATTTACAGTTGCCGTTAAGATTTAACCTTTGGTTTAAATTTTATTTCCTCTTGTTGAATTTATGTTGAATGTCATCAGATGGTAAAAAAATAGTTTAAGTTTAAAACAAAAAAAAGAGAACATTTTACACCAAAGTATAATTATATAGTGCAAGTAAAAAATAATCAGATCGTACCATTCCAACAATGTTTAGAGAATTGTTTTTGCTTGCTACTTCTTTGGAAACTGCACCTGCGAAGGTCATTCATAAAAGTCCAATAAAATTAATTCATACTTATTTATTAGTTTATTAATTAATTATTATTTATACATAAAATTAAAAATTATCAGCTGAAATTAAGTAAAATTAACATATATATATTTACTGACTTAGTCTCACCCACCCTAGTTAACCTCATGGGTTTAAGAAAACCTGTCAACACCAGAAATATTTCTGGAATGTTGTTAATGTCAAGAGGATAGAGCCAATGAATTATCACGTAGATTATTACTTAAATTTTGTCCCAGTGAATGTGTTTAAATTGTCGTTTTGTATTAATTGCAGTTTGCTCACATGTACTGATGTCCAGTGTGACAGGTCATACATTTG
>BOPM01000284.1:408194-415078 GCA_022179025.1 Porites australiensis
CACCGAAAAATTCGCCAAACATTTGAAGAATTGAACGAGATGGGATAAGAGAAGTGAGGTTTGGAACAGCGTAGTGACAGTTTTTCACCGCCCTCGCTGTCAGACGCACCGACAAACGACAAATTAATTAATTAATCATTTCTTCAATGTTTACGTTCAAGCTATTGCTTCGTCCCCAGTCGTTCGCAATCAATTTTTGGGGATATTTGAGATAATTATTAAGGAAAGCAGGGTCGAAAGGAGTGATGGGAAGGGGAAAAGTACTTTTCTCATTTTTTCCGTCCCATCACTGCCCTCTCGCGCTCTGCGTTCGTTCCCATCATCCCCCTCTCTCGCTTCTCGTTTGTCTCCAGCTCTCGCGCTTCTCCGGCTTGCAGCTGTCCGAACAAGAACTGGCTGGGAACGGACAGGCTAATAAGATCGGAACCAGTTAAGGGCAGTGCCTTTCAAACCACGTTTTGACGACAATCTGTCAAGGAGAATGATGTGATCAACGGTATCGAAAGCAGCACTGAGATCAAGCAATACAAGGATAGTAACGTGCTGCTTGTCCATAATTATTTAACAGAATATCCTTCATTACTTTCAGGAGTGTTGTTTCAGTGCTGTGATTTCTTCTATAAGCAGACTGTGCAACTAGGTGAAAGCTGTTACTAACCAGGTGACCATGAACCTGATTGACCGCAGCCCTCTCAACGAGTTTAGACACAAAAGACAAGTTGCGACAGGACGGAAGTTTAAAATCATACGAAGTTTTGTGTTGTCTTTTCGCAAGTGATACTTGCTTTTAGCTTTTTATAAAGCCTCGTTCCCAGTCGTCCTCGGCTATTTGCCTTATGTGCTGAGCCCATATGACGCAGGTCGGCCAGCCCGGATCTCATTAGCCACTCAGTGATCATGAAGTGGAACAGTAAGTTATTATTCGGAATAATCAGTGACCTGCTCTTCCGTTCCTTCTAAATAAAAAAAAACCTGTTCAAAATAATGGAGAGGTACATTAAATAATCACCCGAACAGCTTCGAGAAATTCCGCCCGATTAGAGAATATCTGATCCTTAGAGAGGCCGGCCGCTATTCATGACTTCTAATTAAAAGGTATGGAGGGGCAAAGAAGTATGCAAGGCTAATTTTTCAAGAGCAATCAGCACACAAGACGTTTTGTTTAGTTTACTGCGCTCGATCAGTGAACAAATATCTCGATCTATTAATTACCGTGACCAGCTTAAGCAAAAGGCGTTCACCTGGCTGCCGAATATGAATTGTTTAGCTTTCACAGAAACGCTATTGTAACAATTCAGCTATGGTTAAGCTACATGTATATAAATGCACGCAACAACTCCCAACAACTCGCAACAACTCATGCAACAGGCTGTGCAAACGGGCGCAAAATGTAACATCACAAAATTAATTATAACAATCTTCGGGGTAAAGTTTGGCCAACAATGTTGCATCCTTTTGCATCGGGCTTTATCATAGTTGCTTTTACAGAATACAAGTTTCCTTGAATTTGGGAAAGACTCTTTGCATTTTAAAGAAATATGGTATATATTGATTTTGAAAATGCTGAAATATCACACATTAGATGGGAAACTTAAAAATATGCTTAAGACCATCAGATGATACACTTTATTCCAACCACAGCTCTGCTTGTCTTGCCCGCTTTAATAGCTTAAAATCTAGGGAAACTTCACCTTTCTATAAATTACAGTTTATATGCTCGTGAATAAGACGAAATTTGGAAGAAACAGCTCTCAAAAGTATTATCACATGACTTCTATTGAGAAAATAAAACATACAAGCTAAAGAGGTCTGTTGCAGTTGCTCTAGTCAGATTAATTCATTTCTTTCAAACGCCAACAACACAAGGTGTGGGAAGTTTTGGATGGAAGTTTTCTGTCCTCCAATAATGTTGCGTCCGTTTGCGTGGAGCGTTATCTTACAATAGTTATTTTTACAGGTTTTACAGAATACAAGTTTCCTTGAATTTGTGAAAGACTCTGGCATTAGATATCGATTTTGAAAATGCTGAAACAAACTAAGGCGAAACGCCAATATCACACATGAGATGGGAAACTTGAAAAAATATGCTTTAAACCATCAGATTACACACTTAATTGCAACCACAGCTCTGGCTTGTCTTGTCCCGCCTAAATATTGGGCATCCAATATTGCGCTAAAACTTTATCTTTTAATAATAAACAAATTGCTGTTGTTGTTGAGCCATGGCATGCATGACTTAATTGATCAAGCGAAAATATGCTATCGGTCTCTTTACCTAAGGGTTCTTGTCGATCCTTAAGCAATAGCCCTCCGTTTGATTCATTTCAGTCCCGCCAGAGTTTACCCGAAAACAAGGAGTGAAAAGAAAATCGAGCAACTAAATGTAGCAACCGGCAAACACATTCTAAGTTTTAATAACGAAAGAAAATTATCTGTAAATTTGCTCCGTTTAAAACATTAAGCACGTATTTACTCAGTTCATTGCCCTGTGGGTTGTTGCGCTAAGCTTCGGCGATCACGGAACAAAAAAAGAAAAGGTGGGAGTTGCCGGCTGAAAAGTTTGACCGTTTTCGAACTTTGCGCAATAACTCCCAACAACACGCAACAACATGCAACAGGGTGTGCAAACGGACGCAACGTGTAACATCCAACAATGTTGCGAACTGTTGGCCTAAAATGTTGTGTTCGTTTGCTCGGGGTTCCAGGCAGACAGCGCAAATTCTTTGAATCGGTGGACATTTTTGAAAGCGTCGGCTTATCGTTTACGCGTAGCGGGACGAACACTGAACGGATACAGTCCGTATTCGACAAAACCTCTGTTCGCATACGAATATTTTACGCACAGACTTGGAACGAAAATGAAGACCATGGCCTCCCGACTCCAATTGGGCTTTGACCTCCGCAGAGGTCACTGAGTTTGTGTCGCGCCCTATTACCCAGCTAAAGCCTCTATGGAGGAGAGAGGCATTCTTGTACGGAGTTTATTTTTTCAGAAAAACACTATTTCACCTAGACGATCATACAATTTCAAATGACAGGATATATATGTTGGAGTTAATTTTTTATCTCAGGTATTTTTTGTTTTTCTTTTGTTTTTGGGTATGGTAATGTATGCTAATGAAGTTGCTACAAAGGAAAAATAAAAATTACCTGAGACAAAAAATCAACTACAACATATATCTCTATCCCATTCCAAGGGATCGAGTAGCTACACACCGGCAGACGATAATCTGCTCCTGATACTCCTGATCCAAAATATTAAACCACTCCATAACGAAGTGTGCAGCCCATTGAACCCCTGTATTGGGCTTTTTGTTCTCGCACATCTTTGATAACAAACACGCATTCACCCCGCAGGTAAGAACCGAGCGCGTAGCGCAAGGTTATTGTTTTCAAGAAGGCCGAGAAGCGATTAAATGCATCCTAATTAATTCCATTATTCCAGAACCATGCAGCAAGTCATTATTGTAGCCACTGGCCATGAAGTGGAACAGTAGATTATTCGTATCAGTGACCTGTTCAAAGTAATTGAAAGATTCTTTAAATAATTACCTGAACAGTTTCGAGAATTCCGCTCGATTAGAGCATATCACCCAGCTTAAAGAGGCCAGCCGCCATTCATGACTTCCAACTGACAGAGTATATTAAGGGACAGCGAAGTAAAGGCTATGGGATTGTACAAGGCGTTTTGATCGACTAGAAAACCTCACGCAATGAGTGAAATCTTCAAAGGGCGGCATTACAATTATGCTACGCCGCGCGTTGAAATCAATGGTTTTAACAAAGCAGAAGACCTTTGTAAAGTAAACTAACAAAAGTTGATAGAAATCCCTGAAGCATAAGTCCGCTGTCTGAACATTTCTTGTATGTATAACGTTTTTTTAACTTTTTAATATATATACGAGAAACATTTTAGGGCAGTATTTTATATCCAAGACATGGAAAGGTGCATTTTGAAACCAATCATTTGCCTGAGTAGTTTCGAAAAATCCCGCTCCGGCATTGGAGCTTAAACCACTTACTAAAAAGGCTACGCCTGCCGCCATTCATGACCCCTAATTAGCTGGGCTGACTGAAGGCTAATTTTTGAAGAGCAATTTACTCACACAAGACGTTTTGTATGGGATTGTAAAAGGCGTTTTGATCGGCTAGATACCTGCACGCAAAAGAATAAAATCTGCAAAGGGCGGCATTACAATTACGCTACGCCGCGCGTTGAAATCAGTGGTTTTAACAAGGCCGAATAGAAACCCCTGAAGCATATGTCCCCTATCTGAACCGCCCTTGTGTGTAAGGAACAGTTTCGGAAAATTCGGCTCCGGCATTGGAGCATATCCCTCTGAAATCACTTAAAAAGACCAGCCGCTATTTCATGACTTCTAATTTAAAACAGCCCTAGGGGTATGATTTTAACGAAGCCGAAGACCTTTCTAGTAAAATAAATTAACTAAAAATAATAGAAATCCTTGAAGCTTATGTCACTCATCAGGGTGCATCTACAATTAATCACCCAATACAGACAACGCCTTTTGTTTCAAAAGTGTTTTAAAGGTGATCGACCCAGAGATTTGCTGTTCAGTTTACTTCTTCGGTCAATCTGAGGCACGCTGACAGAAGGTGAGGTTTACTTATTATACAGTTACTGATGTTTCGATTTTTGTGTCTCTTTTTTAAGTGGAATCGCATTTATGCTAGAGCCAAGTAGATCTTTCAAGGGTTCTGTTTCTAGGTGGCCAAACGATACAGTAAAAACCCGCGATTAAGATTTTGCATTTTCCCCAAGTTAGCCTCAACAGGTTCTCAGTATATAAATGGTAATTACTGAAAGCACAAATTTAGGCTATTTAGGTTCTTAAATGGGTTGTAGCTAAGAGTATTTAGTGGTATTCGGCTCATTCCTTAGGTAAAACCTGTATACCATTACAATTGCACTCGGAGTAACAAGGCACCTACATGTATGTCGGCAGGTTCCTGAGTGTTGGCGTTTCTTTTTTACCCAAATATACAAAAATTTTTTATAGTTTAAAAAAATAAGTACCTATTACGAATTTTAGGCTAATCAGGTATAGAGGGGGCCAAACTGGCACATTTTAAACTTAAAAGGTTCTTAAAAACCAATTCCTTAGTCGCAGGTTTTTACTGCACTTCTTCATCAACCTCTCGGACCATTTTCAGTATGTTTACCCTCCGATCAGTAAAGTTAGGTCACCCTTGCTATAATGAGACGTACTTTTTCTCTCGATAATTTTGTTTGCCTTTTCCTCAAATGAATGATTTTTGTATAGCAAAGGAGCTGTTGATTCGCGTCGTATCGTCGGTATTCGACAACCCTCGAAGAACACGATAGCCATTTGAATATCTCTTCTGTAATAGGAAGTCGAGTGTCTAGACTATTAAAACAACTAAGCACTAGGAAATCGAAAAATCTAAGAAATCAAGAACTTCAAATCTTTTGTCTTGGAAAACGTTTGAGGTCAGGAGTGTTAAACGACTGAAATTCTTGGTGAGTTGCAGTATTTCGAGGGCAAGCATTAGGAAATTAAGACCCGAAATTTGGTTAAAAGAGAGCGACAAAAGAAGTAGAGTCCCTTGAAAACAGACTAATGCGTCAAAAAAGGCAGATTCATTTTTTGTTTATTATATATTTCAGGCACTTTTCAACCCGGCACTAGCAAGAAGATGCTTCGCGTACTTGTAATTTCCCTGCTAATCATTGGCTTTGTCGCTGGAGCAAGGCGTCGTGCTCGATATACCAGCGACTTCTAAGTAAAGGTGATAACCAAGTGTCTATTACTTATAATTACCATTTATTAAATGAGGCTGAGTATCCTCTGAAGAATTAAGGAGATAATATTAATAATATAATAATAATAATATTAATTTTATTACTTGATATTGCGCAAATTTTAAACATATATCAAATGATCAAATGCGCATGTATTAAATGAGATCGAGGAGGGTGTTATAACACCCTCTGATTTCAAAATACCTCCTAGTTTAAAAACAAGCTAAAACATACCTACCGCCATTGATGTTAAGTTCATCTTCGATAGTGCATGTTTAGCGGCAAATTTAGGAGATAAAGGGGTGTTCAGGTCTGCAAATACTCAGTCCAATTAGCGGATGTCGTCCGTCGACTGACTCTTCCCCAGTCGTCCCCAAGTTGTCTCTGGGTTATTCGCGCGGGGGCAAAAAATCTGTTGGGTGAGTGGTCTAAAAGAGCCTCCAAATCTGCTCTGCTTTAACGAGAAGAGTACTTCCTCCTTCCGAGTCACACATCTCTTTCTGATAAAACTTCTGTTTTACCACTCCGCCTGAATTAACCAATTTCCACATTTCAGAAATATATCTTATTCTTACTAATTTTCGCGAGTATTAAATTTCGCGAAATTTAATACCATTTTCGAAAAAAAACAATAAGAACTTTAAAAATTTTCTGAGTCCGGGTGTTTTTTGAACTGTGCACATTTACTGAACATCTCAAGTTGCGTTTTAAGCACTGAACCGTATGATACACATTGCGTAGACAGTATACACAGCGACCAGTTATTTGTATATTGTTCATGATTCTATGTAGGGCAGTTGTAAGTTTACAATTTTGCTTTGAAATATATATGCCTCATTGATTTGTGACGAGTGCCTCTGCTCGGGATAACTTGAAAAAAAAGACAAAATCACAAAAATTAGTACTCGCGAAATCCGGCTGCTGAATATTTGCGAAATTAAGTACGCAAAAAAATTAGTAAGAATAAGGTATTCAGCCTCAAACAATTCGAGGCTCTCGGGAACAACCATCTTCCTTTCCGTCATCCCCTTCGTTATGCACCTATCAATGTAAAGCCGGCGGGGGGGGGGGGGGGTTCGACAGGGCAGGGGGGGGGATT
>BOPM01000284.1:439640-453293 GCA_022179025.1 Porites australiensis
AATTGTAGTTTTCCTTCCTTTTTCCTTTCCTTTCTTTTCCTTTCAATTTATTTTTCTTTTAACTGGTCCGCCTAGATTAGCAATTGCTATTTTGCGGGCCAGTCTATTGTAACCAATAGTCTTATGAAATAAAGTTGAAGTTGAAGTTGAAGTTGAAGCAAGGGGATCTGATTGGGATAAGGGATATAAGGATAGAAACAACTAGCCATGGCCATAGGAAAAGGTACATTTAGGAACAAAATAGTCCCGATATTAGCATCAATTTTGTAAGGTACGAAAAGTAAAAGAACGCGTAACTTTTTGTGTACGTAAACCTCTCAAACTCATTGGTAACGTAAAATAAAGAAAGAAGTCAACACATTAGAAACTTCAAAAACAAAAGGTGAAAAACAAAGAAAGAGTTGACTGAATTAAATACTGAGGTGAACTAGAAAACGGGGGTTATAGGTGATAGAAAAGGACTGATTAACGTGGGTGTCCTTTCTTCCTTTTAACTGTGAAAATATTGACTCCTAAACAGTACCCAGTGGTAGCCCCTACCCTCCCCCCCAAGTTAACATGGTAGCTCAACTGGAGCGCTGCACCGATCTTCTTTTATTCAATTGCTTTTCATTTATACGGCAGATAAGACACTTACTTGGAAGCCTTTCTTCCGCAGCTACGAGGCCAATGATTAGCAGGAAAATAACCAGTACGCGAAGCATCTTTAGTTATGAATTCTTTTGGAAAGTTTCTGAAATAATTAACAATCATAATTTTATAGATCTGACCCTATATTCAACATGGATTTAGAAGAGTCAATGTAATATTAAAGACACAAAACTATGAGAAGAGGAAGCATATAATGTAGCCATACGTTCAGTTCGAGTAAATAATCTTGTTTTTTTACTTAGCCAAAATTAAGAAACACAAGACCGGATATTCAGATAAACTGATAACATTTTTCGGTATCTTTAATATCAAAAAGAGTTTTGATTGATGCCGTTTCATCGAGCATAAGCATAGTCCGTAGACATACTGCTTTTGCGATTAATGTTGCAACCATTCGAATTAACATTGAAAGCCATGTTTAGCTAAAAATCGTCGTTGCGAATTCCAGGTAACATCACCTTTAATAATTACTACCATTGACATTATGCTACGCGCTCGGTTATTATGTTCAAGAAGGCTTTGAAACTGTTAACAGGCATCAGTGTTTTATCTTCATTATAAAGCAAAACCTTCTAATTAAAAGAAAAGGATATTTTTGTCTAGAGACAGTTGATACATTACAATCTGAAACATTTTCAAGCTGGCAGGTAAAAATGATTAAATGCGTTGATGCAAGAGCTCTCAGTTCTATTTGCTTGATGCGATTGCTTAAGAGCAAACTTCAGAACGTGAGTGGCAAGATAAATAATAAAAATGTTCGATGAGTACATAAAGTAGCTATATAGTCAGTTGGTTAGAGATCGGTTTAAAAAGCTCAACAGTAGAATTCAATAATTCAGTAAAGAAATACACTTACCCGAATTGTGCGGTTTAGACAACTAATTGAAACTTCGTATACGTGAAAGAAGCTAGAACATAATGAAAACCTTGCTAAAAGCTTACCTTTTATATCTACTAATCGCACCATTTACGATATGAAGAAAATGTTTGTTTTCTCTTGTTTGGTCCCGGAAAAACAAAAAAACAAAAACAAAAAATATATATTTTGCTTTGCCTTTCTGCCAGACTTGCATCAAATATTTTTCTGTTATTTATTATTATTGCCATTATTATTATTATTTTTTTAAACAAGGACTAAAGTTTCACAACAGCACGGATGGTCAATTCCACCTCCCTAGTATAACTTTAATTAAAAAAGCGGCTTTTGCAAATAAACCCCTCGTTAAAATAACGTGTTTATTGCAATGATTTTTGATGTTCTTGGATAAATGTGTTGTTTTATATATTTGAAGCTCTACTTTTTGATATTTTAATTTTGTTTGTAAACGCCTCGTTAACAAATTGTTTGCAATCATTATTAGCATTCTTCGATCAATGTGTTTGGCATAGGTCGCACTTGGGAAACGTTTTCATCTTTGCCGGCTAAAAAACCACGAAAATTCGAAACCGCAACCGGAAAAGAAAACTCTTAGTCAAATCGAGGAGGGTCGCACTAGTAGTAGCCTTCCACGCAGGCGTTTTCACAGGAGGGAAGAAATACGAGCTCCCCTAAAAACGCCTGCGTGGGAGGCTACACTAGTAGTTACTAGCGGGAGTTAATTGTCGGTGTTTTGACACATTGAGAACTAAAGTAGGCCAGAAACCAGAGAACATTATCTCTTCGTAGTCTGATCATTTGGCGTAGGATCGTTTTCCTCCTTTCCCAGTTTCAGGAGGATGGGAGAAATAAAGGAAATAAAGTGCTTGGCTGCAAAGACTGCATTTAGCTCGGAGAATAACAAACCTGTGACGGTATTTGCCTTGGTAGAGAGTTCCCGTAAAAAGGTTAAAATAGCAAAGGATTACAAGCTTATGAATTGCTCGGTCGTAGAGAGTTTTCGCAAAAACGTTAAAATGGCAAAAAGTAGTGGTAACCTCGTCCGTCCACAACGAAAGCGCGAAGGTCAGAAAATTTCTACGATTGTTTCAACTTGATCGTGTTTCCGCTGAATTGGTCACGTTTCGCTGACAAGTGCTGACACTTACCGCCGTGATTCCTATTGTTTAGCTCGAGTTTTCCAAAATCTGCCTGCCCCACCCAAGCAATACGGCGTCTTTGATGTTTTTTGCGATTTTCAAAGTTTTTTCCAACTTGAAAACTTGGGGTCGCACTTGGCAATGTGCCCCGATGACAGATTTTTACCGCAAGGTAAACAAATTCTTCCAAAAATTTGCCAAGTGCGACCCATGCATTAACATTTGTATATATTTCTTTTTGATGTCTTAATTTTGTTTATAAACGCCTCATTAAAAAGGTGTTTATTGGACATAATTATTTCCTGTGGACTTGGCAAAATGTGTCAGAGTATTAAACATTTGTATCTTTTCTTTTTGATATTTTAATTTTGTTTAGAGACATCATTGAAATAATTAAGGTGGTTATTGTCACATATCACCTTTGGTTTATCTTTCTTTTTGAAGTTTTAATCTTGTTTATGAACACCTCAGTAAAATAAGGTGCTTATTTGCATCAGACAAGCGCCCTTGGATTAATGTGTTGTCAGAGTATTAATTTTTGTATCTTTCCTTTTTGATATCTTAATTTTGTTCATCTTGTAACATAACTAAAGGCTCTGATTAAAATAAGCTTTAGTTTTAAGAGATTTCTTTTAGGCTTCCTCGTCATTAATTGTGTTACTTTTCTATCTTTTTCGTTGTGTTTTTAATGTTTTCTGTTTGCAGAGTGCCAAATAATAAATAAATAATAGTTCAGTTCAGTTCTCATTTATTCTGATGCCCTGAGTATTGGTCCGGCCCCGGGAATCGAATCCACGACCTTCCGCTCTGTAGTTAAGCGCTCTACCAGCTGAGCTTATCTCTCCACTTTCCTATCTTACTGTTGGCATGGTTTGGATATCTATTTGGCTCGGCTAAACTACGAGTAGTCCCCCATTTTTCCTCCGGGATAGTAGAGCGAGCGAAACGCGAGCGCGCGTGAAAATTATTTCACTCGCGCTCGCGTTTCGCTCGCTCTGCTATCCCTGGGGAAAAATGGGGGACTACTCGTAGTCTGGGCTCGGCAAACTCGATGGGGATTATATGGTAAATTTTCCCAGCCCGGGATCCGAGCTAACCGGAAAACGAAAGGGAGAGCTTCTCCCATCTTTCCGCTTTTCCATCACCCCTTGCACTCCCTCTCTTTTCGCGTGACTTCTCACAATTAACTCCCCTCCCTCCCCTCCCAAATTGGAGTTTCCTCGCAAGCTATTTTTTGCCGGCCATGTCGCACAACTTCAAACTGTGATTTTAAAAATATAAAGCTTAACATCGCGGATATATATCTGCTTCTATTTGGCCGCAACCGCAGACTAGACATATATAGATAATTCCCCGTAATATTTCCTTAGACCAAGAAAAGATTATACTACAGCCCAAACGACTGAAAAATGTCAGTCTCCGTTCCAAGATAAGATAAGTTAGCAGAGGAAAGGACATGTTCAGGGTATTGCGTGTGACAGGGTATCGCAGTGTAACTTAAGATTTGTCAGACAGAAAAAAAAAATAATAAATCGACTTATACTTGAGCGAGTTTAGCCTGTTAAATGTAATCCGTTTAAAATTAAGCGCTTCTCATTGAATGTTAAGCGGATTGATAATACAAGTTAGCGCGACTTTGTAACTGAAACTAGCGAAAAGAAACACCTTTATTTTGTTTATAAAACAAATTCTCGCATATCTTTATTTCCTTGCTAGCTAAACGTAGCATTAATATATTTAAGATGGCCTAATATTATATACCTTTCTTAATTACAATTACATTTGAACTCTTTCTGTAAAAGGCTCCCTCGCAGCCGTTTTTTTGGGATGTCACTTAACGTTCCCCCAAAAGGGAACGTTGCGTGACATCCCAAAAGACGGCTGCGAGGGAGACTAAAAGAGTTTGGATGTCGATAATATTTACTGTAGAATTTCCACTGGCCACAATTTTGAAAAAGGAAATTATGACTTCATTCGGTCGCTTCAACTTTGTATGTAACAACAATGCAACGACCGCACAGTCACGAAGTTGCAGAAAAAATTAAAATGGTGGAAAATTTCCAGAACTTCCGGGGCAATTTAAGTTTGATTGACAGTGGAAGTTATTTTTTCTACTGTGATGTCATCGAGTTTATAGCTCGGCTTACGACAGGTGCACCGATTTTTCTATTTTCACTAGGCAATAAGTGCAAGGGCGGTGTCCGCGGGGTAATATACAGAGCTAAAGCTGAGCGCACAGTCAGACCAAAAAGAAATCTACAACCCTGGTCAAAACATCCTAAATGCATAACGTCAACACTGCACGGGGGGAGGGTGTAGGGAAAATGTGTCATTTTGACGAGCTATTGCGTTAGTTTCCCAAGAGTTTTGACCAGGGTTGAAGTTAGAGCTGTTTCATAAAGTTTCAAATCTTTTCCCTGAACGCCTTGCATGAGGTTTTTCTTCTTTTTTAGGATTGAAATCAATGCTTGGTCTATTGTCATCAAGTTCCGTTTCTTTCCTGTCTTTCTCTTGTTCTTGAAGCTCGGGGAGTTTTTTACTGGGCACTGGACCTCGACGATCCTCGCTTAAATGGCTTGGAGTTCGTTTAATTTTGCAGGATTTGTCGACACCTTTACTCCTTTCTCCATCAACTTCTCGTTCATCTTTCCATTCTGAAGTCAATGTTGTATCCTCTGTACAAACGGAATCATTTTGATCAAATTCTCCTGAATCACGACGACGCTTTATCGGCACTCTCCACTTAATCGTCTCTCTGCCTCGCTTTGAAGACTCCCTCCTGATAATTTTTGCGCTCGGTTCGTAACTTCCTTTTTCTTTAACTGAGTAAACACTATCACGATTAACGGGTTGCCGGGGACACATTGATGTCCCCATATCGCGAGCAATCACCTCACTGATCCACTCTAGATTCTCCTTACATTCTTGGGATAGAATCTGTAATTCCCTTATCTGCGTGCCAGTCAAACTCGTCCCGCGTGAGCAATCGATACTGTCCCGTCTGTCGTTCGATAAATTCGGCATCTCTAGATCGATGTGGATTTCCTTCAAGCTCAGATCCAAGCGACTGTTCGCGCACCTAGAACGAAGACTGTCCATGTATTCCAACTTGATGGAGTACTTGAAATTGTTCTTGCGCTTGCGATTTCGTCGAAAGAACATTACAGCAACGAAGAAGATGCACAAGACGATACTTGGCACGGTTGCAACAATAACAAGGAGCTTGATGTTGCTCATCTCAGCTGTTGAGGTGGTTGGTTGTTCCGTGAATGGATGACCCGCGACATCTGGAGGTGAAGACGTGGAGAAGTTATCCTTTGGGGGGACTGTGGTGCCAAGTTGTATGCTTGGTGCTGGTATCCGGGGGACCTATGGAAGCAAGTTGCGAAACTTCATTAACCCTTTAGGTCCAAGAGTCACCAACATCAATTTTTCTCCTAACAGCATCAGATCATCAAGAGTAACGGTTACAGGTATGAGAATTATCAAATTGCTTACCGAAGGGAGCACGCTTTGATCTTAAGCCAAATTCTCTTAACTATTCTTAAAAAAAAGAATGTATGGAGGTAAGTCTGGAGAATTTGTATGTGGGTCTTGGGGTTAGAGCTGAGGTTGTAGCCTGCGCCACAGACGGAACTAGAAAGTGAAACAACGCCGAAATCCTTGGAGCCCCCAGCTGTGTATCAGGATTTGTGTGCGCGCCATGATTAGCCTGTTAAAAAGCCATTGTCGATTTGCTAATCTGGTTGACAGGAAATTCGAGACGCATTTCCGGTAATTTGTTGAGTCCATTGGGGTCTCAGAACAAAGATCTCGGCGCCGATTCGCAAAAGTATTACAGTGCAACCTCTATTAAGCGGACACCTTCGGGACCTTCCACAGTGTCCGCTTAATAGAGTGTGTCCGCTTAATAGAGGTTGTAAAAATTGCGCAATGTTTGTTAACGATCAACATTCAACGGTTACTCTGTACTGTGATAAAGCTGCATGTTGTTAAAGAAGCCATCCAGAGTTCAAGTTCATTACCTTTCATTACCAGCTATTACCTACTTTAATTTGTCTGTAAATGCAAAAACATTAACTGACTTCAGTACGTATTTCAAGGACGTAATCCAATACAACTATTGTCAATTCACTCAGGTATCCACTTAATAGTGGTTTTTAACGATAGAAATTAGCCAAATACAACTTATTTTAGTGTCCGCGTCCGCTTAATAGAGGTGTCCGCTGAACAGGGTTCGTTATAAAGGGAAATATAAGATGTTCCTTTCGGGACCGGGCTTAGTATCCGCTTAATAGAGGGTGTCCGCTTAATTGGGGGTCCGCTTAATAGAGGTTTCACTGTATTTCCACTTTTTGTACGGTAAAAGAAGACCTTATTTAGCAAGCGGCTCCGCAATAAAAAAGGCGACCGCTTTTACTGATTTGACCTTATCCAGGTATTATCAACTAGAAAACTTAGTTATCGTTTAAAACATCTCAGTGCTGCCATTTATTATTGTCTTTATTCATATGGCTCCAATCCTAATTGTCTGTACTGTCCTTTATTTGCACGGAGAGTCAAATAGGAAACCATTTGAATATTATTTGGTTTGCAATCGTACTTCTCTCCGTAACCATGTTCTTTCCTCAGTTCACGCGTGTACAGAGAGTCAAATAGGAAACCATTTGAGGATTATTAGGTTTGCGATCGTACTTCTCTCCGTAATCATGTTCTTTCCTAAGTTCACGCGTAGGCTGGTCAAGCCTGTATTTAACGGTAACGTGACATGTATTAAACGGTCATACGGCCATTTCACAAGGGTGACTGTTTCATGCAAGTTTGAATGTAACGTTTGCTTAAGTAACCCTTAAATAAATCACGGTCATCCCGATATTTCCTTCAGTTGGAGATTTCCTTTGGTTACGCCAAGTGGGATGAATGCTTTTATCAAAAATCTTACGAAAAACATCTTTGCCTACTTTCCACCCTCCAACTTACAGTCGAGGTTAAAAGAGAAGCAAGACTGCAAAACATTTTAAAAATAATTAACTGCTGCCGATCACTTTTACCACGCGATATAAGTTCAAGCGATGTATGACAGCATACAATTTGCTGTTGTACAAATCTCCAAAAGGCGTTAATTTATAACACTAGCCTGCGCTGGAAGCAAGCTTTTCGGGGCGCTCTGGTGGTGGGGCTTCCCCTCTTCCTACCCCCCTCCCCCCCACCCCCGTATCCCCCGGAGAGCTTGCTCGCAGGCTATTATATCACTTATGTACACTCTATTTGTTAAGTACCATATTATGTGCTTACGTTCACTGCAGATGTGATCTCCTTGATTGGCGAAGTACCACTACTGTCCAGTGAAGACCCCTTCATATTTTCTTTATAAACAACGCTTGTTGTAATAGTTTTTAGGATTGGTCTGGTAAATGGCAAATTTAATTCGGCGGAGCTTCTCCTCTGAAGAACATGGGAGCTGATCTTCGGTTGAGAGGAAGGCGAGACTGTTGATGCAAGTGAGGTATGGGGAGATGAAAAGTTTACTTGATGTGCGCTTTCTAATGTAGAAGGCATCGGCTGATAGGTAAGAGTTAAAACCAGCGACTCCGTGTGTGGAGTCTGGTAGCGGCTATATGCGTGCATATCTAAGGATGACGTTGAGCTCTCAGTAGAGACAGAGCGAGGCTGATGTCCAATCTTGGAAGTAGAAGCCGGTAGCCGTTCGTGTAGGTCACTGGTGATAATGGAGGGTGTGTGGCGTTGAGTCTTAAAAAAGCTATTTGGGATTTGTCCAGTGGACGCAACACCGAGCTTGTTTGACGTGACTAAGCCATGGAATGAGTGGAGGTACAGTGGCGTTGAAGGAACTTTGTGTAGAGAACAGACGACTTTTACCTGCAGTTACTGAACTAGATGCTCTTGGTTCCTTGTAGAGTGGAGTGGAGAAAGAGCTTATATTACGTGGGATCTTGGAGCGGACAATCGCGGGCAGTGATGATGCAGTAACATATTTTGCTGACACAACCGAGTTATTAGAGGACAAAAAATTACTTTGGTGTGTAACACCAGAACTTTTTGTAACCGATTGTCGGTGAATTTCTCTCGCATAAGAACTTTTATCCTGTTGTGTCTTAGAGAAGGTCTGCCAGGAAGAAGAAAATGAATGCTCTTCTGTGAATAAAATTGAACTCTGATGAGATGATAGAAAAACTTTAGATCTCATGTTTGACTTGGAAAGTGATGGTTCGTAATAAAACCCAGTGACACTGGAATATCTTTCAATGACGATTTTCTTCGTTGATGATAAGGATGGTGATGTTGACGATGACGAAGATGATGATGATGACGATGATGATGGTGGTGGTGACGATGATGATGATGACGATGATTGGGGAGATGCCGGTGATGGTGATGTAAATGGTGATGGTGATGTAAATGATGATGGTGACAATGACGCTGATGTGGATCGTGATAGTGTAGTTAATAATGGTGACGTGGATGGTGGTGATGATGATGATAATGATAATGATAATGATAATGATGACGGCGGTGATGGGGGAGGAGACAGTGACCGAAATGATGATGACAATGACAATGGTGACAGTGACGATGGTATGGATTGCGATGGTGTTGTTGATAATGGTGATGATGATGATGTTAATGGGGGAGATGCCAGTGACAGTGGCCGTGTTGGTGATGATGGTGATGATAAAGAAGGTGATAGTGACGGTGATGTTGTTGATAATGGTGATGATGCTGGTAATGATGATAATGATGGTGATTGCAATGGTGTAGTTGATAATGGTGTCGGTAATGATGATGGTGATTGGGGAGGTGAAGGTGATGGTGTTAATGATGTCGATAACGGGGACGGTGACGGTGATGTGGACGATGACAATGATGATAATAACAGTGACGATGATATGAATGTTGATGGTCTTGTTGATAATGTTAATGATGATGAGGATGATGATGATAGTGACGATGATGATTGAGGAGATGACGGCAATGATGGTAGTGACAGTGACGGTGATGTGGATGGTGTTGATGATGGTGAGTGCAATGGAGGTGATTGTCTTGATAGTGATGGTGATCGTGTTGTTAATAATGGTAACAGTGATGATGATGGTGGTGAATGGGGAAGTGACAGTGATGGTACTGATGATGATGACGACGACGGGGATGTGGGTAGTAATGGTGTTGGTAATGGTAGAGGTGATGGTGGGGATGTTGATGATAATCTTGATGATTGGGGAGATGACGGTGTCGGTGATGATGGTGACACTGACGGTAAGAAGGATGGCGATGGTGGTGCTGATGATTTTGATGGTAATTGTAATTGTAATGGCGATGGTGTTGTTGTTGTTGATGATGATGACACGACTAGTTCCGATGACACAGTTGAACTCTGAGATGATAGGTGAGACCTTCGATACCAAGTGTCAGTGTAAATAGTTCCGCTTTGGTTTGGAATTGAAAATCTGCTCGACATGGATACAATGGATGCAGACGGTGGTATACTCGCGGGTAAACGCCGAGAGGACGACACGCCAACAAGAAATTTGATATTATGCGTAGATGAAGCAATCTGTGATATCTGAGGATGGTCCTTTACACGGGAGGATGCAACGACAAGTCCATTGGACACAGCGGAGGTGTTGGTGAACTGAGAGAAACGAACACGATAATCATTGCTACTGGAAATAGAAGAAGGATGGCTGCTACCAGGGACCATCAATTTGGAGAAATGTTTATAATTAGACGCATCAGAAACAGACTGCAATTTTGAGCGCATGGTGATCGTTGTATGTAATAAGGAGGAAGAAGACAGATTTTCGCCCAACGCAGTTGATTGTTTAGAACTCACTGGTGTCTGTTTTCCAGCATTTTGAGGAATGTCTACCGAACCTGAGAAGGCATTTACAAGAGATGTGGACAAGAGATATGTTTGTTGACTTGTTTTTGGCCGCGAGAAAGGTGCGGTTTGCATTCCTTCCCTCAGATAGGAGCTTCTTCCAGCAAAATCAGAGAGATCTGAAGAACGAAGTAATTCTTTTGGAACTACAGAAGATATAGATTCATGTGTGGAAACATCTGATTCACCGCCATCACTAGTTTGCGTCGAGCTGGAAGATAAACTAAGTACATCACTGTTTTTCTTTTCTATTGACGACGTGTGGAATTCGCTTTTCGATCTCGAAGAAAGTTTGCTGCTGTTCGCGCTGACAGACATGTGGGGTAAAGGCGTTGTGGAAGTTGTCATCGAGTTAGTAGACATTTTGTTTACAACAACTGGTGAAGTCATCACAGACAGATAGAGAGACACATTGTGCTGCTTCATGCTGGGTGGTCTGGAAGTTGAGGAAGTTTTTACAGAGGTTGAGGACACTCCAGTGGCAAGCACAGTTGAAATAAACGAAGAAGTGAGGCCTTCATATATAAGGGTCAATTTTCCATTCTCAGTTGTTTTCGAAATGCCAGAAATACCGGCAAATTGTTCTCTAATGGCTTCTGAAGTTATTTTGGTGTCAAATGTTTTCACGCTGTGTTGATAAGTTTCTTTGCGAAAGGATGAATGCGATGCCGCCTGTGAGAGAAGCTTTAATTCCGCGGTTTTCCGGATGGTCGATGCGGGTGAAGAAGTCCTTAGCCCGTTTGTCAGCGCAACTGATCCTTTAGTAAACATTTCTGTTTCATTTTTGCTTACTACAGCACTGTATAAACTGTCACCTTGCGACATGGAACTTGTAAATTGAGCTGTCCACGAGTTAAACACATTAGATACGCCGCGTGGATCAAAGAAAGCTGATTTAATAAAAGCTTCTTGAGAGCTGTCACGAGATTTATCTTCTTTTTGAGAGGTTGACAAATGCGCCTTATCTCTCGTCGACGAAGCTTTGCTAAGTCCATTGACTTGGGACGTGGTCGGAATGATTTCCGCTGCAAGCACATTGTAGAGAGTTGACGATATCGCAAAACTATTTTCGTGGCTACTTGAGACACTGTCTTTTTCATTTAGCGATGGATATCTCGGCGCAAAACTTTCCGGCTGCACGTTCGTAGATAATGAGCTTTTGATAAAGTCATTTAACAGTGATCGAGAGACCAAAGTCACTGATAAAGCGGGCAAGAGTTGTTTGGATGAGGCATTTGTAAGCGAATATTCATTCCTTTTGGTCGTTGAAGTAGTTGTTTCTCTCCGATAACTTGTTACTTTAAAGAACGACTTTGTTTCAGTCTCTTGTCTCGTGTTGTTGTATTGTCGTATTGACTCTTGTCTCGCAGAAACGGTTACTTCAGCAATGGGGCCAACAACAATACTTGACTGAACAAATGGAGTAAGTGTCCGTCCAATTACCGAACTCTTCCGTGAAATTAAAACGAAGGACAATAAACCTAAAGGCAGATTAAAATGTCGGTCACGATGTGAAGAATCGTTCAGAATGACAGTCAGTAAATCGGCACTAATAACGAAGACATTCTACTTACCCAACATCAGTCCAAATTCCTTCATTGTACTTCGAACGGGTCCTTCAACCGAACTGTTCTAATTGCGTTAATAAAACGATGAAACTTAGCAAGTACTGAAATCAATTTTTCAGTACTTTAGCTAGAAAGAAGAAAGGTTCCTGGCTTTCTCAACTGGAGAAGGATTTTTCTCCTTCGAAAAGCGAAAAACAACAACAACACGCGAGGGATCCATAACTTCACGATAGGGGCTCAGATACCGTGTGTGTCACAAAATAGGAATTTCTGTAAACCGAGAAGCTTTTATTTTGGTGAGCGAGTTAAATATTGATTGACAAAACAGGAGTTACTTAAATATCAAACGGAAATTGGCACACTTCAAAGTTCCGAATTTGATTGCCAAATATTATTTTCTTTATAGAATTTAAACAATATAAAGCAAAAGAATAATAATTAAAAACCAAAAAAATACAAATGTAACACTGCCTATTAGCCCAGGAACAACAAAAAAATGCTGCTTCCTTTTAAACCGGATGAGGAATTTCCCACCCTTTAAGCCTCTTAAGACTTTAAACGGAACAATAAAATTATTTTCCGCTCACTTTCCCAGTGACAAAATATCTTTTTCTCTGTTCTGCCCTCAAACTCTTACAGTTAGTATTGGTATCTTCAATTAAGCGTGTCTCGGGGCGCATATTCAAAGGCAAAAGTTGTAGAGGGGTGGTAAAAAAAAGAAGAAAAATATTCAGATTTAAACCGTCGGCCGCTGAAAAGAAACAACATGCCAACTCGTTCCATGTAGCGTCATCCAAGACAGTCTTGGACTCTGGATTCCACGCCTTGGATTCCGGAATCCAGGTACTGTATTCCAGTCTTTGTCAGTGGATTATGGATTCCAAGTGTTTATTGTTCGTGGGATTCTGGATTCCTTGAGCGGTATTCCGAACTCCAAAGCCCAAGATTCCGAATTCCAGAAGAAAATTTTTCCCAGAGTCTGGATTCCACAAGAACAAACTACTGGGATTCCGGAGTCCGGATTTCCTTACGTGGAGCGAGCCAATGGTTATTTTAGAATGCTGTGTTCTTTCTGCGTTCTTGATGAAGGCGTTTCCCACAACTTATTCCGTTTCGGAGGATTATTATTATCCGGCAACGAAAACAACGGGAACTTGTCAGCGGGCTGCTAAAGTAAAGAGATTATCGTACAACAGTGAAGGTGGCAAACTCTCCTTTTTTAAATTCTCATAAAAGTATTTATTTTCCCCTTTTAAGAACATTTACCACGCGGACTGACCAATATATTTTTTTATTTCCTTCTATATTGGAAGATTTTGTATCGCGGCACTGATGACTCGATACAGTTGAACGTCACGTTCGTTATAACGCACTGATAAGCAAAATGGGAGCACGAATGATTGTATATACAGTCGACTATCGCCTCGCAGACGGACAACAGCTAAATCCCAGGTACCCGCGGGGGGGGGGGGGGGGGGGACCCCTGGGATTATTGCTGGGGGGGACCCCCCCGGTCTT
>BOPM01000284.1:459913-494270 GCA_022179025.1 Porites australiensis
GGGGGGGGGGGGGGGGGGTGTGTGCACCCCCTGCACCCTTCCCCTAGATCCGCCCCTGAGTAGTGAGGAGAAGTTGATAAAATTCATCTTGTGTGATCATGTCCGTGATTCTCATGACCACTCTGTTTTACAAAGCATTGATATTACAAGGAGAAATTTGATGCTGATCACTTTTAGGGCTTAAAGGGTTAAATGGCGAGCTCTGTGAGCGGGTAAGATGAAGCAATTGTTGTGTTGTTATTTATTTTTTTTGTCATCGTTAGCCTTAGGGCTAAATACAAAACTGGCCTGGTGAAGTGGTGTAAATGAGTTGTGGTCCGATGAAAGGCAGAATAAATTGTAGTAACTAGTTGTATCAGGTGTTCTTGTTCTTGGTTTTTCTGTTTTCTTTTTAATTTCTCATCCTCGGAGATGTAGGAGATAGTACGGAGCTTAAGCCACGACGACGGGGGCAGTGATAATGTCGCTAAAAAATATATGAATTTGCATCCTCTCAAACTTTATCACGGCCTATTTGGACCTGCTGTTGGGCCAACAATGTTGGGAGTTGTTGCGTCCGTGTTGGCAGTGGTGTGCAAACGGATGCCACAATTCTCAACAATGTTGGCCTATCACGCGAAGTTATTGCGTTGCTGTTTCCAAGGAGATCGTGTGTAATGAGCGTGCCTGGCCCCAACAATGTTGGAAAAGCTGTACAAACGGATCCAACATTGTTGCACTACGCTTCGACGATCACGGAACAAAAGAAATGTTTGGAGCTGTTGGCTTAAAAGTTTGCCCGGTTTCAAACTTTGCGTAACAACTACCAACAACACGCAACAACATGCAACAGGTTGTACAAACGGACGCAGCATGTAACGTCCAACAATGTTGCGACCGTTTGCGCGGGGCTTTAGGGCTTCGCGGACGAGTAGTTAGTAGGGAAGCAACCAGGACAGCGACCGTAATGGGGGACGTCATTTATCAAGTGTGTTCGCGTTCTTTTAAAATTTATGGTGGTTAGGCGAGTTTTCCCGGAACTGAATTTTTAGGGAGCATATCAGAGTTTAAAAATATAAAGAACAAATTGTCGTCGATTGTTAGCCGGCGTTACAGCCGGACTTGTCACTCGAGAACTCGAGAGACTCCCCCAAAATGCACTTTATTTGAGTGTCCATGTATTTAGTACGAAAAATACTATTTTTACGTCTCCTGCTGGAGACGGAACCGCCATTTTACGCAATCATCCGAGTCAAGCGAAGGTCTCTTGCCACTTGCAGGGCAAAGGCAGTACCCCGCTCACTTTATAGTTATTTTAAGACCCTGAGTATTGGTCCGGCGCAGGGAATCGAACCGGCGACCTCCTCCTCTGCAGTAGAGCGCTCCACCGACTGAGCTAATCCTGCCGCGGTCAAACTGACCTTGATCTAGTTCGATGTCTATCTAGGTGAATTAGACTGTCGGCGACGCAGGCTAGCGATTGGTTGTTTCCTCTATAATACGTCAATTTGTAGTCCTGTAGTGACGGCGAAGAAATGTATATAATAAAAAGCATGACGCACGTGCAACGTTTTTGATTGGATCATTAGACGTGTTGCCTTTATGACGTCTCAAGAAAGTAAAAAAGCCATCAGTTTTAACCCGGTTAAGAAAAGTGCTCTTATTCTTCGGGGATTTGACTACCAACATAGAGTGTACACTTTAACTGTCTGGGCGGATTACTGAATCTTTGATCAAACAGCCAGCATAAACATACCTTGAATAAGCTTTATCTTCGACCCAGATTAATTTGTCAGCAATTTCCGCAAGGGGTATTAATTCACGATTAAATGATTTAGTTTGATAACACAAAAATTAAAACATGAATTGTAAAGCCCGTGAACGAACTTGAACTTGCTGTTTTCTCTAGACTTACAAAAAATTAAATTATAAAGTATGTCTAAGTTAGTAGACGTTTTTTGCGCTGCCGTTGCTTTCGTGATTCCAGGCTCCGTGAAATGAATGCGTGACAAACGAACCCCAAAGGACGTCTGCGGGGAGGCTAGGCTCCGTCTATATATCGACGAATATTTTGAAACCGCGTATTTTTCACCCTATCAAGAAGATAATTAAACTTGTCATATTCAGATTCAACGCACGTTGGCGTTTGTGAACACAGCTAAAAACGCGTTTTGACACCCGAGTATTGACTTTTACTAAGTACGAAAAGTAACTTTACTATTATGTCTTTATTTACACTTTGTGCCAAGGTGAGCACTAGTCCTGGGGTACTGGCACACTAAGGTTGAACTGCGTTTACACAGCAGGCTGCCTGATAGACAGCTGTGTTTGCTCTTCTATATTTCGCCTGTAAGACTCCATTTTGAAACGTGGGAATAGCGTAGCGGTAGTCATTGGCTTCCAAAGCAGTGGATCGGCGTTGGAAAACGGTGTGAATACAGGTGTCCGGTGCTCTCTTTAGTGCCCAAGTACAAGGTTATGTCAGTATACTCGGGTACCGCACCTGTACCCGAAAGCTGGCGTAGGTAATTGAAAAGACGGTGTGTCCACATTAGCACCCAGCAGGAACCGAACTCAGGCACAGTCACCCCAGCACCAAGTGTGAGCATACCACAGGAGACTATCACTGACCCATAACAGTACTTTATACGACTTATCACTGCGGCACAGCTGATGAAAAAAAAAAAGACCGGAGCAGCAGGATGGAACGGACATCAAGTCCATGTTGACGGAACGCAGGCATTTTTTATCTGCTTCCAAGGGTCGTGTAGCTAGACTCTCAGTACGAACAAACGAGGCCAGGGTGGTTATGCAGCTGCACGTCCCTCGAATGAGCAGCTTTAAAAAGTGGGGTCTGTGGTTGTGCAATACGACAAGGCTTGAGGAAGCAAAAGAGCGCTTCATCTTAACGAATAGAGGCCAAGCGAGACAAATTTGCGAAAGCTAAGCAAAAGTATTTAAAGCTAAGGTGGCAATATTCACCGTTTGAAGATTGGTAGATTGCTGATTTACTAAACGTTTGATTAGTTTACCAAAATTATTAGCGTTGAAAAACTAAAATTGCAGATTTTGGTCGATGCTTAGTTAGCAAAACTTTGATTAGGCGCGAAACAGTTTCAGCGACAAGAATGAGCTACAGACATTGAGAAAACTAAAGAAATAGCCACAATCACTTAGTATTTAAGACTTTTCCTTTCTTCCACTTCGTGGTAGATAAAATCTCACAAGCAAATAACAAGAAAACGCCACAGACGTTTGACTGGCCGCGCACGGCATCACCTCATGCTCAGCTAGCTAGC
The DNA here is from genome assembly GCA_022179025.1 of Porites australiensis. NCBI lineage: Eukaryota > Metazoa > Cnidaria > Anthozoa > Scleractinia > Poritidae > Porites > Porites australiensis. The sequence goes on from BOPM01000284.1 coordinate 463,192, forward strand.
TCAGCGGCCTGGAAGCTGGTGCCTTTAAATATTACAGCTAAACTGAGTTAGTCCTTCAAACGTTTAGGATAACAGAAGGATTAGAAAAGAGTTAATCTTTTGTATTAATAACTTTTCCCACAACATAATATGTTCTGTTTATAATTATTTAGAGAGATTCATTGTGTAGTCATTAAGAGTTAAGTATTCATTTCCGTTCCTTATTCTTTTGTAATGGTCTGAGGCGGATTTTCGTTTCACGAACTTTTCATCACCGGTGCCGCGCGCTAAAACTTTCGAGATTAAAAACAAGATTACTGGAATTTGTTATTCAAACATTTGTACTATTTTCAGTGACACAAATATGCAATAATGCTTTAATTAATAGAGGACGCCTTCATACCGAAGGTAAGGTAAACATTATTACAAATTGGCTGTCTTCATCAGCTATGCCAATGGAAAAGCTTATACGTGAGTTGCACGAAAGCAAACTTGCGAGGTAGAAAAAAGGTGTTTTTGAAAACCATGCTAGTTTCGTTTTTTATGAGCTTTTAATTTTCCGCCATTAACGTCACAAAAAGGTAAAAAACAAAAATGCCCATCTTTTTTTTTATTATTGAAGTCCAGTTGGAAAGACAAAAATGCCAAATAAAGATCCCCTTCGACTCATTTTGGTCAATATTGAACCGCAAATTACTTTTAACGATGAAAGTATATTCAAGTCTCTCCACTTACGAAATCATAGCAAATGTCAACACAATTTCAGGGTCCATCGATTAGATGGACATTTTAGTTAACTAAAGTACAGCAAGTGAAAATTAAAATTAAGCGGTCGTGATCGAATATATAATATGCAAATTTTTTGTTTCTCTGGTGGTTGGAGAATGACAAAAACACCTGACTCCAAACAGACCAGAAAACTGGATTGTAATGAAAACTGCTTTTTGTGGAAGTCTTTAGCTAATTGGATGGCCTGGACTAAAAGCTCGACTGTTATGGCGCTCTTGATTCAACAGAAAACAAAGATGGTCAATTAAATCGTTGTGAAAACAAGAAACTTCGTAAACAAAAGATTGCTGGGACGAGAAAAATAATTATTCACAGACTGTTTTTACCGGTGCAACCGGCGAAATTCATGTCGGATACGGAAAATTGCTAGGGCTTGATATTAGATCTATATTGATTTATTTCACTCTTTTGGTGGTATCACGAAGCAGCAATATACATATCATCGACAGTGACGTTTGATAGATTGTGGAAAAAACAGTGAAAGTTCAATTCGCTGAGTTATTTAGCGGCCGCGCGCGAGAATGATGGATGTCCCGAACCAGACACCATTATGGCCCTCTGCCGCCGGTCCTAAAGTTCCGGATTTCAACGCGAAGAGTCGGAAAAATGGGAATCTCGACATGGGCACTGCTTTGGCCTGGCTTCGCAAAGAGCTGGTGAGTTTATTTGAATTCCTAGGCTAGTTGTTTTGCCCATCGTGAAGAAGGAAAATATTCATCTAAGTTAACACTTCAGCTGATTACAATTATTTCTGAGCGAGCCGTTTAAGTTATCGATTCCAACGAGCTTCATTCGACGGAAAACTAGGAAAAAGCGTCTGATCAGTTTAAATAAAAGAAATTGAGTTCGCGGTAAGGCTTACAGTACAGTCATAAGCTGATCTATAGTTAGCAAATGCCTAATTTCAATTTTGCCTTAAATCAGGATAGTCATATTGGCAAAAGTACCGTCTAACACTGTTAATGACCACTGATAACGGAACGTATAGTCTCTTAATACCAAACATACGTTTTTAAGATTTCTGTTTTTAAACATGAAAAATCGATTTTTTGAACTTTTCTAAGAGCTTTATTTTCGTCCGTCGTTCTTTCAACAACTCGAAATGTTTTCGTCCCCCCCTACCCGATCTTATACTCGGTTTGCATTTTCATGGTTAATAAACTAGTTGTTTTCCGCCAGGGTTAATATAGTGTCATTTTTAACCTTGGTCCACGATATAAATGTGTTTTAATCTATCAAAAACGAACCCAGCACTACTATGTTATACAAAAGTACGTTAGTGTTTTGAACTGGTGTATAAAAACAAGTGTAGCGTAAACACGCACCCAACTTGGGAAGCGTATTTTCACCATAATTAACAATTAGCCATATATGCTTGGGTTGTACAATAAATAACGCGCTGTTATAGTACCAACTTTCAAGAAAGGTGACGATTCAAGATATTATCTTGAGCAATGTTCTGGTATTTATGCAGAGCGTTCTTGAAAGTGTTTTAAGTCTAAATATTAGCTCGTTTTTATATACACCTTGCTTCATTGACTATTAAATTGCTTTCGCAGACGTTTGAAGAGGGGTTCTTGAAAACATAGATTTTCAAACCTCCGGCGCAATTGCGTGCAATTTGTCATTTCCCAGCGAGATGAGCGACTGTCTTGAGAACCTACATATAATACATGTTGGGTTTGTTTTGAAAAGTACCTAGCATAGATTTTACATAAGAATTTCAAGACAATTCAGAATAAATAGTTGCGCAATAAGTTACAATCGAACAGTTGGTTCTCTCAGCTGGAGGGAAAAATCAACCACCGACATCCCACACAAATCTAAAACGATCGTACTGCATGAGGTATATAAATTGCTTAAAAGTATTAACTGCAAGTCAAGTACTTTTTTTTTTAGCATTAACTCACATTTAATTTTCTTGCACTTTTCACCTAAATTTCTTTATTTTTTCCGTCAAGTAATATATCTTTTTGGCAGAAATTTCCGAGACATGAAATTGGGAGTTTTTCTGGTATACCGGTATTGACATTGTGGTCGCCAACAATTTATTATATACTTTTCGTGCATATAAAGTGCACGTAGCTACCTTGCCAGCATAGCAGAATGTTATTTGCAAATTTAGGCAAGAAGCTTCTTTTCGTCTTGCGTAATCATCCAAGAACCGGCAGAAAGGAGATTAATTCGACTTGCAAAAAGCACGAAAAAGAATTGCCTGACGTCAATATGACTTAGAGGCATGACGTTTTAAGTCTCCAAAATTATGAATAATGTCAGCTTTACTAACAGTTTATTACTTTGCTTGTGTTCGCGCGCTCATCCGAATAATGGTATATCAAAAGGTTGTGGGGCTATTATGTTCGCCTTAAATAGTTTATTATTCGTGTTTATCGACCAGAGCAGAAAGTATGTTTATGAGTTGAGACATAACTCAACATATTGACATTTTGCTGACTGTGAGTCATGGTTCTAAGTCTTTTCAATTTCGGTCGAATTTTTTTCTGCTATATTGATTCTACAACAGTGATTTTCAATGCTATCATAAAATTTCTAAAATTAACCTCCAACCGAGCGTAAAATAGCAATTAGAAATATCCTCGCTATAAATCAGACCGCATTATCATGTACGACCGCAAATAATCATTTCGTTTGCGTATCATGACAAATTTTAATAACTGAATCTTCTTGAAAGCTTGAAAAACGCTTTAAGACACTCTGACACACTGCAAATGATATATGAAATTCGAGCCGTGACAGGTAAAAATATTCTTGATATTTCGTGAGTAAAACGAAAACTCGCACGATATCAAAAACACAAAAAAAGTTAAGGACTCGTTAAAGACCCCGGTGGGAGGGAAATCTGGGCAACGGATTTTAATACCCAAGAAAAGTCGTTTATTTGTAATCTGCGTATATTGCTCGACCTGAGTTACAAATTGCCACATAGAAATCATCTAAAACTTTCACTGGAATAAATCATTTGCCATCAAGCTGCGTAAATTTTACGTGACTGTTAGAGGTCCCAGGGGAACTTCACCCTTTTTTTCATAAATTATGCGTACATATGCACATGAATAAGACGAAATTTGAAAGAAACAATTCTCTACAGTATTATCACATGACCCGCATTGGAAAAACAAAACATACAAGCTAAAGAGGCCAATTTTGATGATCAATGCCCACTTAAATTATGGATATTAACTTGATTGAAGGGGTTGTTTGAATAAAACATCTGTCATTATTTTATTTTATTTAAAATTGATGGTGTATTTTACTCGTAATATCACTGAGCAAATGAAAAATAGTTTACTTAGCAGCAGTTCTACACTAGTATTGACTTCTGATAATATTCCAGACAGCCAGATGCCTCAGGCAAACCCCGTAAGTCATTGTGGCGTATTACAGTCGCACAAGACATAATTGAATTGGTTTCGATATTAAAACTTTTTTGCATTAGGTCACGGAATATCGGAAACAAATATACAAGCCCTTTTTAGTTAATTTTATAGACAATGATAGTTTTCACTTTGCCCAATTTAACGGTAACGTGGACACTTTAATGCTACAAAAATAACTATATACAGCACTAATATAAAACGTTCTATCACAGAAGTGCTATTTCGTGCATGCATTTTATGAAAATGTTGTGGGTGGACAATTTTAGTTTCCCCGAAAGGACTGCCTAACATTCTCCTTGCCCAAAAAGTGCGTTGATATCTGCTATGCCAGGAGCGGAAACGACTGATATCCTGACATGTCACATATCATGTTAACTTTCTTTATTCATCAAAATAAGTATTTATCGCTTATTTTTTTCTGGACTATACCATTTTGGCGTTTTATGCTCTAGAGGTCTAAAGTAGACAGTTAAACCTCCATAAGGCGGCCACCTATTAAGCGACCACCCTCTATTAAGAGGCCAGTAACCAACAGTCTGTGATGGAAAATTAAACCTCAAACAAAGCGGCCGCGCCCGGCTACCCCTTGGCCGTCCCAACGAGAGTTCTCCCATTGTTGTCACCTATGTTAAGCGGTCATCAAGCGACTGATACACTTAGTTTGGCTTTATATAAAGAATATGATAAAGGAAAATGACGACCGATTGTGGATCAGCAATGTTGCTCCCGTCGCGTGTTGGTTTCAAAATAAAGTGATGTTTCTGCTAAAGATTATGCTAATTCATGACCAACTTCAATTGAGCGGCCACTTGCCGGTAACCACAGGGAGGTCGCTTGTTGGAGGTTCAACTGTGGCTTGGTGTCACACGATTCAATTCTAACTCTGTTGCCTCGTTTCAAGTCCATACTGTTTTGTCCTTGAATTCGCCACTTTCGAAAAGGAAAGGGGACTGGGCCGAGCTAAATTTCGCAAAGACTTCTGCAGCTGTTTCCATGGACAGGGAAAAAAATGGCTGATAGGAACTTTAAGATCCAACGACGCGACAGCAACAAGAACGTCGCTTAAAAAAATGAATTTGCGTTCTTTCAGTCATTATCGCTTTTATTCCTACTCACTTCCTTTGTCAAATGTAGGCGAACCCTCCGGAAGTTGAATTCCAAGGGATCATATCCAAGTTTAGAAAGAGAAATGAAATTTCGTCGTTGCTTGTTTACGTTCTAGTTCTCCATAAAATACGAAATTAGGTATTTTCACGTCCTAGTCGTGCAAAAACGGCAAGGAAATGTACAGAAAAGTGTGAGGCACGTGCAAAGTTGTTGTTTTGGATATTAAACCTATTGTTTTTTAGACGTCCTCGTTGCTGTCGCGTCGTTGGATCTTACAGTCCCTATAACCTGATCGACGCGTCCCCAGTAACGATCCAGAAACAATTGCGGGACGCATTTCGGTTCCAGATTCCCTCTCGCTTCTAAAGTGGCGAATTGCGTGGGGTATTTTGGGGAAGATAAGCTGTACGATTTGTCCCATGATTCTCTGCGAAGCCTCTTCTTTGTGCTATATTACGAAACCTGGGATGAAGGAGGTCTTTTTTGTATTTGTACTACTTTCGCTTTTACATTTTAAACCTTGTCAAACTGATGGACATATCGTTTTGATTTGTTTGAATTCCTCAGGCAGCCATACAGCTTCAAGACAAAAACATGCACAAGCAGTTGCTTGCAATGCGTTCAAGCATCTGCGATCTGAAAGACGAACTTAAGAATGAAAGAGAAAGATGGGAAATAGAGACGAAAGAAAGATGGGAAATGGAAACACAGCTGGACGAAAGAGAAAGAGATCTTGCACCGGCTCCAGGATATGTGAGAGTAGTGGAAACCATTAAAAACAAAAACCATCGAGAAGAGCTTAGAATAAATCACGCGAAACAAGACTCTGGTATATTAAGTGACGAAGAAGAAAGTGAAGAAGAGGAAAAGAACGAAGAAAGTGTATCTCAGTTACTAAAGACTTTTCCACCCACAGTCAATCCTCGAAGTAGTTCCTTTTTTGCTACTGCCAGACGTTCCAACAGTTATCTTGGTCATTTGATCAAACCAAGTGAGAGTGAGGGCAAGGAAAATAGCGAAAGAAGGTCGGGGAATGTTTTCAGAGCTCGCGCACGTAGCCTGGCTGGCACTGACACTGAACGATTATCAAGCGCAACGTTCTCCTGGCGTCGCTCGCATACTCTTTCTGAAGGCGCTGTTAGCCGTTTCGGGAGCATGCCGGTAATAAATGAAATGCCTAGCGATGCCTTCCAGCGGAACACTTCCAGGACAAAGACGTTTGCAGTGTACGGTTGTCGGCGTTCTGAAGGCGTCGACGATCACGCACGCCAATCGTCGTTTTCCGCTTCACTCCCAGCGTTCGGATCGCTTACACGTCACAGTAGTATGCCTGTTATGTATAAGGGTGGAAGACCGAGGTCTGGAGACGAGTTTAGAAGCACAAAGGAGAACAGAATAGCCATAAATAACAAGCAGCCAGTGATCAAACGTTCCACAAGTCAAATATTTCTCAGTAGACCAGCCTTCGAAAAAACTGTCAAAGAGAATGCTGCATCTAAAGACATGTACAGGATGTACAGATCTACCAGCCAGATATCCCTTGTATAGGAAAATAAACTCTTTTCGCCTCTCTATAACAGCCTACCCCCTACCCCCAGACAGCCGCAGAAAAGGGGATGGGGGGAGGGGAGGGGAGGGGAGGGGAGGGGAGGGGAGAAAAACACGAAAAGGAATTCCCTGCCCCCTTTTCTCTCCATCCCACTCCTCTTTCGACGGCTGTCATGCAGGCTATTAACACTGAGTTCTAAACACCTGTGTTCATTCTTTTTTGTGTATATAATTTCAGTTAATTTCAACCATAGAATGTTAATATAGATTGTGAAAAAAGCGTTATTTTATGGTTACTTTTAGAAGGAAAAAAAAAAGACACTACTAATTAAAGGTGTAGTTAGTTTCAAAAATGGATGTGAATACCCATAATGCCTCGTGTAAGTGAATCCAAGACTACTTTTGGATTCCGGGGTCCACAATGTGGACTCTGGATTCCGTGTACTGGATTCCAGAAAGTGGATATTAGATTCCAGATCCCAATTACTATAGTGGGGTTCTGGAGTCCAAAGCCCAGAGTTCCAGATTCCACGTGACAAAATTTCCTGGATCCTGGATTCCACAAGCAAACATCTCCTTCCACTTGTGGAGAAGACTATACTAAAATGCAGCCTGATCTCAGGCAAGCTGCAGTGCATCAATAATTGATGCACTGCAGCTTGCCTGAGATTATTGACCACTCCAGAAAATACCATTGCATACCATAGGGTCAGGGGAGCAAGGGTAGCGCAGTGGTGAGAGCACTCCCCTCCCACCAATGTGGCCCCGGTTTGAATCCTGGCGTCAACGTCATATGCAGTGGGTTGAGTTTGTTGTTGGTTCTCTCCCTTGCTCCGAGAGGTTTTTCGCCGGGTACTACAGTTTTCCTCTCTCCTTAAAAACCAACACTTTCAAATTCCAATTCAATCTGGAATGTACGGACACGTTCTTATGAACTCCTTAGTGCTCCGTGGGTAAACAAATAAATATTACAAACAAACAAACCATAATGCTCTTTGTTGGTCACCCCAAAATTTGGAAGGAGCATTTAGTTTTCAGTTTCTCTTGGGGCCATTTAAACTCCCAGGCGAGACTGAAGACAATGCTTTTACAAAATTTTGGGGTGACAAACAAAGAGTATTATCGTATGTTATGGTATTTTCTAGAGTGGTCAATTGTTGGCAAACTGTCTGGGTGTCATAAACATTGGTAGATTGTTCTTAAAAAAAGCCGTACCCTTTTTAATTGTACGGTAGAGTCCGAGAGCGGGCAAGAGGAAACGAATCCTGCTTTCTGATTGGCTACCCGAGCAGGCAAGATGCGTTCGGGATTTCCCGCGTTTGTCCCTCAAGAAAAAAATTCCCCGTTTTGACCACCTAATAAATCCTTTATAGACCAAGATTATTCCGTGAAGATGGCCGAATATTGGCCTTGTTCGTTTTAGCGCTTTTATTGACCTCAACTTCGTCTCCGTCAATAAAAATCTTCGCCAATATCCGACCATTTTGACCGCTCGGTCAATAACGCCCGGATAACGCATATAATTTTATAATCATACCTCTAGACTGAAAAATGTACTCTTCCCCTGAAAGAGCTCCACCATTATAGTCCATCATTTTGAGAATCCTGCTCGCGGTGATGCAGATTAGCTCTAATTCCAGGTAATTTTAGAAGTTTTTGACATCTACATGTACACAGACCATTGTTCGTGGGCTCTTGTTCTATGCGGTATCTGCGAAATCGAGAAATAATGTATGTAAGAGAAGCATAAAATTAATAGACAGTCCCGTGATCCAACTCGGCATTGTTGTTCTTTGCCTCCATATTGGATTTAGTCTTGTTATGCAACGGTGACTGAATTTCGACCGTGAAACAGTTGATCAAGCCAACTTCCTGAGTGTTTTAGATCAATCATGGCAAAGCCTTTGATGAGGCTGCAGTTAAATGGATTACAGAGTAAGTTTAATTGCTGTTTTACCATATACTTTTTACAACTTGTAGTGTCATGTCAGATCTCTAGTAGATCGAAGTTCCTTGCTGAAACTCCATGCAGTTATGTAAGCTTCATACTATCCATGCGTTCAGCGATCTTCTATTTTCGTGTTAGTATTATGCATAGTGAATTTATTTGCAGCCGTAAATAGACAGTAGAAAGCTGAACTTGTTATGTTTATTGACCGATGTAAAAATAGAAATAAATAAATAAATAAAAATAAAAATATAACGAGAATCGAAGAAGTAAAGTTAAAAGGCACATTATATTTTGATGAAAATGTTTTTCTCTTTGGAAGTTGCGGTCGCTTCGTTCCACGGTCAGATCGTTCGAAGCCAGATCATTCCATCTTGTTGTCAGATTGTCAGTTTAAATCTGGAAGAACATGAAGGGCGTTTGTTTTGGCTTCTTGGCTTAAAGAATGAGGTACAATGTATAAACATGAGTAATGCGTCTGTTTCTGCTCGTGGCTTAAAGACTCGTGAAAAATTCTGACCACAGTATATTATTGTGGGACGATCTGACTATTAAGTGGAACGATCTGAATTGGAACAATCTGGCTATGGAACAAAGTGACCAGATACCCACAGAATATAGACCTTGTCGGAGTGATTTACAGATTCTACCTGCCATTCCTTAGACCTACTGACTCTTTGCCTCTGTGGATCTCTTTATTTATCAATAATTTGATTTTAAAACACATTTTCTCATTCATCTAAGGAGGACAGATTCAGTCTCTGTGCCGTGCTGTTGCTTGCACTAGGCTGTCATCAACAGCTGCAGCGTCTTCACCACCGGTCAGTTTTATTTTTGTTAGTGAGGTAGTCAGTGTATATTCAGAATTAGGTGAGATCTCAAAATTGACCTTCTGGTGGAATACTAGTTTATCCAGTCTGAGTAATCTTGGTTTAAGAGACTAGGCGAAAAACTGGGAAATGAAGTTGAGGTTCAGTGCAATGCTGGCCTGCAGACCATGTGTCCAGGTGTATTTTTCTGGTTTTCAAAGGCTTTGTGTTTGTGTGCTCCAGGGCAATGATTAAAGGCTAGAGGACTAGGTATTTCCTCCTGGTTACTATGAATGTGATCCTTGGCTACTTTCAAAAAATGATTCATCGCCAATTTGGAAGAGAAGAAAATGCAGCAATTTTGGTCATGGGCATTAGGGTGTAAGAATGAGGTTGGAGAAGGCAAGAGAAGGAAAGAAAAATTATTTTCTATCTGCCCTTCCCTTCTGTTTCGTTACTCCAATTCAAGTGCTGAGTTATACGGAATTTTTATGGTGGTTACCTGTGGGAAGAAACGACATGTGTGCCCTGGCATAGAAGATGCCAGCATTGCAGTTTAACTTCGGCCACTTAAACTTTATTTTTACATTGCTTACAGGGCTTAAATATTAAGAATTGTTTGAAAACATACAGTATTTAAAAGAATTTGTTATAAAGATAGATAAAAGAAAAGACAATCTAAGGAGGCATGTGCATAGTGGTGAAGAGAGCGACAGCTTTCAAGTTGGCTACTGTCTTGTTAGCTGTAGAATTAGAGTCTATTTTGAATTGGTGTCAACATTTACCACAATGCCTGAAAAGGTCAAAGATTATTTTACTTTCACTCTGCAAAAGATCTACCAAAATAAATAAAAGAGACTTTCTTTTGCTCCTGTGGTTTTGTTTTGAAAACTTGTATTGAAAGACTGCCTGGAATACTAAGCCCAGAGAAGCTCCCAATAAACTGAGAAATGTTCCTTCCAAGGTTCCTTGCAAAGCATGTTAAACAATGGTTGGATAATTTTATTCTAGGCCAGGGTCTTCTTGGGTCTAATCCTGCACACCCATTTTATATTGTAGTTACATGCATATACTGTCCTGTCTTGTTGTCTGTCAAAGCAAACTGTTTTTACTATTAATTAGCCCTTTATGTCCCAATAGTGTCCAAAATCAATTTTCTCCTAACAATAACCATAGATTGTCAAGAGCAAAGTCTACGAGAATTGATAAAATGATCTTAAAGAGAAAAATCTTTGATCTTTTATCATTCTTTAAGGAAATGTATGGAGATCAGTTTGGAGAATTTGTAACTAGATATCGGGGCTTAAAGGGTTAAGTAAAATCTTATCAGTGTCTTTTGATGACTTTGCAGGCCAAGACATCTTTTGGAAATATGAAGGTTGGTAAATAATTATGTGCATAATCACACAAGTATCTTTAATACATGTAGCTTGCTTGTTGTAAATTGATATTATTGGAACGCGGAAAGATCATTGTGAAATCATGACTTGCAAGTTACAAAAGCACTCAAAGATAAAAATTGAATCTTTTTTGGTAGGACGAGGACCGTATCTTTACCAACTTGTATGGTCGACATGATTGGAAGTTAAAGGGAGCAGTAGAAAGGGTAAAGTTTTTGTAATTTAATGTTACATGTATTCTTGAATGAGTCCCGCATACTCGTGTAATTTATTGACTTTCTATGGAAGGAGTAGGTGCAACAAGCAGTTCATCCTACAGAAACTGGGTTAAGGTCTGGCTGTTTGAACCACATGCCCATGGTGTCTTCTATTTTGTTCACTACAACTGTTCTGTACTTTGTTGTAATTTGATAATAGGGTGATTGGTACAAAACCAAGGAGATAATACTGAAAGGACAAGACTGGATTATCAAAGAAATCACAAAATCTGGCTTGCGTGGACGAGGTGGAGCAGGTCTGTAATAAAGTACATTTTAAATTTGTAATTTCGCAGATACAGTTCACATGGTTTTACATGTATTTTCATGATTTCAAGAGGCAAATATGACAAAGAGCGTAAAATTTTGCGATTCAAGCATTCTCAACTGTGATTTGAATTTTCTAAATTTTGTGGGGAGTTTTGTTTGCAGGTCTTTAATTTTGTGATTTTCCAAACGTGAAAAATGTAAAATTAAAGACCTGCGAAATTAAGTACATATTATGTACCAATATGGTATTTTTAGACTTCATTGGGTAAAATGTTATTTCCAGTATCATCTAAGTTCCAAGATGGAATCCGTCTTGTCAAATCTTCATTACTCACTTGTAAAGTTTTATTTCTCTCTGAAAGAATTGGTTTAAGAAGGCTTATTTAACTCCTCAATTTTTTGTCAGGTTTCCCTACCGGAATGAAATGGGGTTTCATGAACAAGCCATCAGATGGAAGGTACAACTTGTCTAACATTTTGTTCTTTTCTGTTGATAAATTAAAGTGATGTAGCAAGTCCAAGTGATCCAAGCAGCCAAATTTGAATCTCACTTTAAATCATGAAGTTTTCTGGAAAGGAAATGTTTTTAATTTGGGCTTGTGAGGGGTGTGTATTAGAATACAGTTTAGCCTCATGTTTATGCGGCTGTTGCTGATAGCTAAGAGCTTAGTTCTCGTAAACCAAATCAATTTGTACACTGTACGTACATGTTCAGTCATATACATATAATTGTAGTAGAGATTTTGAAAATCCAGGCTTGACCAGGAATTGAACCCTGAACTTCGTGATGACCAGACGTAATACTCTATTCATTGACCTTATCAAGCCAACTGGAGAGCAAGCCATCGTGAATTCACCATACCTCGCAGAAAAATTCTGAAATATATGAAATGATCATATGGTCATGTTGACTTTCATATCTTTATCCACAATTTATTATACAAGAGCATCTTTAAAGCATTGAAAGTGTTGAAAAATGTTGGAAATCATGAAGAACTGTTAAAAACCGTTAACCATTGAAAAAAATAAAGCCATTAGGCAACCTGTTGAAAGCGTTTTGAAAAGGCTTTGGAAAAATCATCACAAACCATTTGGAAAAAGTTACAAGCCTTTGAAAGTTTCTGTGCACCCGTTGAAAGCGTTGATACCCTTTTTTTCTTTCCGTTGGTTTTTGGCCGTTCAACACAAAACCGTTAGTGTACGTTTTCGCGTGAGAGGTCACACATTTCAAGACAGTATGATTCTTTTCATATACTTCAATTCAATTTGTAAACTGTTTCATGAGAAAATCTACTTCTTTTTGCCCTCAGGCCAAAGTATCTTGTGGTAAATGCAGATGAAGGAGAACCAGGGACTTGCAAGGACAGAGAGATAATGAGACATGATCCACATAAACTGATAGAAGGCTGCGTAGTGGCTGGAGCTGGAATGGGTGCAAGGGCTGGTAAGTATCAATAGAACTGTTAATTTAGAAAATAAACTTTGAGTACTGGGCCCAGTTGTTCGAAGGCCGATTAGCTGTTGACCCAAGGGTTAAATTTAACCCGGGTTTCTTTTTCTTATGTTCAAAACCATTTTCTTGGATAATTTTCTCTGTAATTTTTAGAACTTCCAATCATCAACTTGTAGACAAAAACTGAAATGCTTTTTAAGCTTTCAAATCTGAATTCAAATCTCGCACTAACCCTGGGTTATCTCAACCCAGCTTTGAACAACTCAGCCCTGGTTGCCTGGATTAACTATAGGGGCTAGCAGAGCCAGGCGGCCAGTTGAGATAAGCATTATGCAAAATGGAAATGAAATTACATGTAATTACAGGTCAGCGAGATACTGTAGAAAGAAAGAGAAGAGGAAAAATGCTTTTCCAGCAGATTTTTTAATTCCTCTGTTGTTAGACCTCCCATCAAGGCCGTGCATTTCTAGCAGTGCCCAGTTGCCGCTGCACCTTACTTTTGCACCCAGGCAACTAGAAAATCTTACATTGTACCATAGTTTTTTTTTCACTCTCTTATACTGTCACACGTACATGTATTTTACAGCATACATTTATATCAGAGGAGAGTTTTATAATGAAGCATCCAACATGCAGATGGCCATTAATGAGGCCTATAAGGAGGGTCTAATTGGTCGAAATGCTTGTGGCAGTGGATATGACTTTGATGTTTACATGCACCGAGGAGCTGGGGCTTACATTTGTGGAGAAGAAACGGTAAAATACAGCCTTTTTTTCCTACCTGTAAATAATAATAAATTATCGTGGACGATTGTACTTAGTGTAGTGACTATGAACATGTATTTTATCAAAGTGCATGACTGGTGTAACGTTGTGGAAATGAATCACTGCAAGTTCCTTGGCACGCTTTGATGTTTTGGTTAATAAATACTTGAGTCATTTAACAGACACAACTGTAACTACTTTAAATTCACTTACCGGTAACAAAAATCTGTGTGTGACAGTTAATTTTGATTTGATTTTATTTAGAAATTTTAATTCATTTGATAGAGAAAGGTTGCATTGAAAAATGAGAATTGCTCTATGACTGAGCAAATATTTTTCATTGTCTCGAATACTGGTACATGCAATTTTTTTTTGGTAGGCACTGATTGAGAGTCTGGAGGGAAAGCAAGGCAAGCCTCGCTTGAAGCCACCTTTTCCTGCAGATGTTGGTAAGACCGTGTATTAAGGGCTTTGCCATTTACAGTGTGAATGCAAGTGTATTTGTATTGATTTGTCGCTGCAACAAAATACTGGAATAGTTTCATAGGGGCATTATGTTGCTATGAAGTTTTTGCAGCTACATACTGTACTTGTTGCCTGACCTGTGCGGAAGGATTGATTTGTCGCACAACTGTTCTACAAAAGCAACTTAATTGTAGTAGGAAGATCAGGAACGATTAAGTTTGTTCTCATGACATTTGCATTTTATTTCTGCCTTTTTTAACAGGAGTGTTTGGATGCCCTACAACCGTGGCAAATGTGGAGACTGTTGCTGTGGCTCCGGTTTGTATAGAATTTTTATGTCCATTATTTTCCTGTTTTTGATTCATCCTCAGATGTACCTAGACAACTTCTTTGAGATCTCCTTGCCATTGTTGTACTTACTTGTATGATAATGCCACAAAATTGATGCAATATCAAGGTACTGAATTTCCCCAAAGATTTTCTTCTCTCATAATTTTGTTTATAGTTATAGATCTGTATTTTCTCTTTCATCGGGTATTGGTTAAACTCTTACCTAGAACGACTTTCCAGATTTCTGTTTTCCCATGCTAGGCTGAGCTGGCTAATCGTGTTTGGCGGCTATTTTATTTAAATGTATGTTTCTGAACAATCTTACGGTTTTTTCAAGTTTTGATTAAGATCACTATGGGAGATGTGCAAGTGGTGAATGTGAAATTTTGTACAAATTAAGTAAATAAAACATCAGTACATGTAAAAGATTAAAATAAAAAAATATAGATAAATGACTTCAATTCTCTGTAGTAATTTTATCTAATTTTCATCTCACTATTTCGCTCATGTCAGGCGATCTGCAGACGAGGAGGGGATTGGTTTTCTTCGTTTGGTCGACCAAGAAACACAGGAACAAAAGTAAGTGGATCAGATATTGCTATCTAATACTTAGGGTACCGGGTCGTTTCGCCCGAAGGTTGATTCGTCCGATGGCAGTTCGCCCACTCGGACTAGGTCGATTCGCCCCATGTGTTTTTGTTGTTCTTTAAGCCCGAGAAAAGGGAATAAGCATGGAAAGACAGTGACTGCACATGTGGAATCCAACGTTAACTAAAATGGCATCTCGGAGAAGTAGGTTCACCATGTTGTAGAATGTTGTATGTCATTGGGCGAGTCGACTTAAGTCCTAGCGAACTCCTTCAGGCGAAACGACCGCAATTCATACTTAGAGCTACCACTTATTTGAAGTAGACGAGGAAATGAGAAAGGTAGTCAGGGTTTTGTAAAATGTTCGTGTTTTCTGTGGCTCACATTTCTAAAGTTCATGCTCGGAGACCATTCAAGGGCTTGAAAACAACGACTTTCAGCTTTTCCTTTGTACTAGTAGCTCTCACATTTTGTTTGCCTGGACCCACGTCTTCCTCGTTTTCGTTTTGAGGACGAGGCTAGGACGACCACGAGGACGCCATTTAATTTTAAGTTTTCTCGCCTGTTCTTTAAAATATATACCCCGGAAAGCTTTATTGTACTTTTTTTCATCACCAAAGTTAGCACGCTTATTTCCGTTGAAGGAGGTGAAGCCCTCTTCCGATCGCTAAGTGATAAAATTCCAAACATTTGATAACTTACTTTCGCCATTACGACATTCTCGCTAAAACTCGTAGTAGAACTGACGACGGCTACCACATTTTCCCGCCAAACTGACGTTGGTTATCGCGCGTGCGCTACTTGGTATTGAAAAAATCTTGTACTCGTAGTCGTACTCGTCTTAGAATCTAAAGCTCTCTAATGATTTTGTTAAGAGGATGACTTCACAGGACCCTAACCCAATCAGCAAGTAAGCTTTAAAAGTTACCTGCCCAGCAAGAAATCTGCTTGTCCCGGACTATCGGACGGGACTTCTTTCGAGCCCTGCACAGACAAAATTTCCAGCCTCGGGGCCCGTTTCTCGAAAGTCCCGGTAACTTTTCGAGCGCGAAATCAAATATTCAAATCTAAATATAAAGAATAAGAGCGTGGATCTTGCCTAGCATAATTAAACTACTCCATTTTGTTTCATTCAACTGATGGTTTTATCATGTTAGATGCAAAACTATTAAAACCTCGATCTTTAATGTAAACGGCAACATCGCCCGTTAATTATCGGGACTTTCGAAAAACGGGCCCTCGGGCTCTTGAAGACAGTGCAGACAAGTGATTGATTGAACAAGATCTTTTTTGTGTTTTTGTCGCCAGCTTTTCAACATATCTGGACATGTCAATCATCCCTGTACTGTTGAGGAAGAGATGTCTGTTCCTTTAAAACTCCTTATTGAAAAGCACGCTGGAGGAGTTCTTGGTAAGCAGCAGTACAACTACACGGCTGATATTTACATTGTATGAGGTGATATTTTTGTATGAAGTTCACACAACCACTTTTAGTAAAAAATGTTGATTTTTAACAGGTGGCTGGGATAACCTTTTGGCAGTAATTCCCGGCGGCTCCTCAACCCCGCTTATTCCTAAAGAGTAAGTATTACTAGGCCATTGTTTTCTGTTCTCTTCAGGGTAATTGAATTGCATATATGTTTTTAGCTTAGCTTCTTTAATTTGATATCTAGAAGTCTAAATATTATCCATAGGATAAGTCGCTCAGACGATGAGCGCCCGGATCTTGTGGAAATTTTGTTTTAGTCACCGTAGCTGGTGAGGTTTATCGCGCGCGGCTTCTTTATTCCACTAGACTGCGAGCAGTCTCTCTTTTACTTCACATTTGGTGAGAGCAGTGCACGCGCGCGGGAGCGGCGAAGCCGCGAGGCGCGCGAAACGAGGGCGGTGCCTTTCCGTCTCGCGCCTTCAGTCACGCGCGTGGTCATTTGTGTGTCTCGCGCGTTTTGCTCGACGGACTAAGAATAAAGAGAGGGTGCTCGTAGTCTATTATTCCACGGGTGCTTTTGGTTTTGTTTAAGCCTCATGGGTACGTGAATAGGGACGCGTCAAGACCTCTATTAAGGGGCCATTAAGCGCTTGATACTCTTAGTTTAGCTTCCTTTCAAGAATATGATGAAGGAAAATACAGTCCGAGATAGAAGGTGACGACCGATCGTGGACCAGTAATTTGTAGTTATGCCGCTCTCTTTAAGTGCTTGTTTCAAAATAAAATGATGTTACCTCAACTGTATTATTATACGTTTTCGTCCATTTTTCAGTGTCTGTGAAGATGTGTTAATGGACTTCGATGCCCTTGTTGAGGCACAGACTGGCTTAGGCACAGCAGCAGTGATAGTTATGAACAAACAGGTACTAACAGCGGTACAATTTTCTCACGCTTTTCCTTGCCAAAGGCAAACCAGTAGGTCTGCGAGCAAGGTCTCCATTTAGTCACGAGCGAGCGGCACGCGAGAGGATTTTGCGCCCCTCTTAGAACAACTTGGGTGCGAAGTTTCTCCCTTCCGTCGCTCGTGGCAAACCCTCGCGCGTTCTCTCGTGCCTCGCCTCACTTGCTACTCGAAATGAAGTGGTTGCTCGCGGGCTAATAATCAGGTAAAGAAACAACAAAACTGAACAAACAAACAAACAAACGCCAATTTAACAAAACATTTTTTTGGTGGAGATCGGATGCGATAACAGCTGGGCGGGAGAATTTTGATTTTACAACTAAGATAACTGTTTCCTTGAAAACAAAGGCTTTGGAAACTGTCAGCAGATGTCGAAGCGAGAGTTCAGTAAAACGTTTGCTAATAAAAGTTTGTTATGTGTTTTCTCTTAGTGCGATCTTATCCGAGCCATTGCAAGACTCATCGAGTTTTACAAGCACGAGAGTTGTGGGCAGGTAACTGTAGTGTCCTTTAACTAATTACATTAAGTGAATTCTTGCCCCCGCAGGGATTTTGCCCAGAAGGCTAAATCCCGAAAGGGCATCCAAGTAGCTCGCGTGTATATAAGGGAAGTTAAAATATGCAGTCAGTATACCAAAAAATCTCGATTTGTTTGAACAGGGGCCGCGCTGAATCGTTGGGTAATGATGACGCTAAACGCCCCTAAGTAAGAAATAATTTAGGATGACCTGAAGCAGTAGTGGTTGGCCTGGTTGGTCGTGCAGCGAAGGGAATTTGCTTCAACCAATCAGAAGCACTACCCAAATTTTGGTAGTGAGACGTCATCAGTATCGAATTTTTGTGTTCGTTTCTCAGACGTCATTTGGCGCGCAAACCAGTGGTGGGACCGCGAAATGTCGGCTGTTTTTTCAGGCTATTTACGTTCACAAGCGTTAGCTGTCAAATCTCTTCATGTTTACAAATTAGCTTTGCAAACTACGTTGATTAAACCAAATTTAGTGTTGTCCGTCGTTGGGGTATGGCTCGTTCGCACAGTGATCTTAACCCAAAGCAATACAGCCAATCGTCACAGAGATAGTCAGTCACGTGACGTGTTGTTTATCTGTTGGTTACCAGTGCACACCGTGCAGAGAGGGCTGCAGTTGGATGACCACCATCATGTACAGATTCGGTGAGTAAATATTATTCAGTCATTTTACCGAGATATTGAAACTGTAGTCCTTTAGTGTTGTTATAATTACAATTAAAATTAAGACAAAAACAGCGCAATTTTCCTTTGAGCATGATCAAATGCACTTAACAATAAGTTAAAAAAAGATACGAAATAGATACTATTCTGCAAATTAAAAGCGTGTTTAAAAAGATAAGTTTTAATATGGCATTTGTTATGATCAGTTCTTATTTGCTTTCTTAGTTGAAGGAAATGCAACTCCAGACGAAATTGACATGTTGTGGGTAAGTGAAAACGTTAGCATGGGTTATTTTCGAATCCCCCATAGTATACCCTGTTTGCTCCCCTCCCCCCCCCCCAATCCTTCCCCTCAACATTTTTGCATAAGTTCTTGTTTTCAGGTGCTCTTGGTAATATTGTCTGAAAATCGTAGTTAATGCAAAATTAATGAACTCTTCCTGGAAAGACGAGCCGAAGTGGTACCGGGGGTAGTCATCCTGGACTGGAGTCTTGGTTGCTCCCCAGGGGGTGAGGCCCATATCCCCCAGCCAATGGGATCGGGAACAAGGGGGGGGGGGTGGGGGGTGGTGGGCAGGATCTGGCCCCCTGGATTGAGTAAACAGAGTGTGTTATCAGGGATTCGGAAATAGAGAATTCATAACGTCGAAAGGAATTTCTGCATGTGTGGTAAAAGACCTAACAAGTACATGTTTCCATCGTTGAAATCAGGAGCTGAGTAAGCAGATAGAAGGTCACACAATTTGTGCTTTGGGAGATGGCGCCGCCTGGCCAGTGCAGGTGAGAACACGAAAAAGAAGACTATATTTCCAATACACAAACCATTAGGCTGTTTCATTGTTTTTGAGAATAGAGAGAGACCTTAAGATTCTAAGACGAGGACGACTACGAGAGCGAGATTTTCTCAATAGATAGTAGTGCGCACGCGTGAACCAGCGTCATTTTGGCGGGAAAACGGGGTAGCCGTCAGGAGGAGGGCTTAACCTCAACAATTATTCCTCGAGCGCGAATGGGCTCTGAGTCAATAGCCCATTCGGCCTTCGGCCTCATGGGCTATTGACTCAGTGGCCGTGAGGGAGAGAGGAATAATTGTTTTAGTAAAATACAACTAGTTGGTCAAAAATATCGAGACAAAACAACTTTGGCCAGCAAAACGCCATTCAGCCGCCATTGTTTTGGTTTTCAAAACCGGCGCTTTTCGCTACTAGTGGGCAGGGGCTATAACATATAGCCTAGTAGTAGCTCAACCAATCGGAACGCAGCATTGATAATAGACCACTTATTGGATTTTACCAAATAGATTTATCCTGGGCTAAAAGCGTAGTTCTCGTTAATATCTATAGTTTACTCAAGCAAAATATAAAATCGTGTAATTCTAAGCGGCGACGTTAACAAAAACAGCCCAAAACATCAGTAGGTCTAATTAGCAAAAAAACAACTTTGCACGTGCTGCACACTTTTTTTTGTACATTTCTTTGCCGTTGTTTTGCACGACTACAACGAGAAACTTCCAGAAACCTTCTAGTACACGTTTTATGTAGGAAAAATCGTATGCGTTCCTGTTCACTTCTTTTTCTTCGCTGCCACTTATTTTCACCTTGCTGGCCGCTAGCATTTCTCATTTTCTCACCGCCGCTATAAAATTCTCATGTTATTCTTCCAACCAAATTGGTATACTTTGTTTTGTATCTCTCGCTCTAGCTCTTTCTCTGTTATCCACGTCAATGTAGACATTAAAATTAAGTCGAAAGAAAGAATCGTCGTTGTTGTTGTTGTTTTTTTATCTCTAAAAGTCCGGGTGGCTATGAGATTTACCGCCGAAACTTACGGGTACTTGAAATGCAAAATTTCACCCCGCTTACATGAGCGGGTGGACGTACGTACGGACGATTTTCTCAGAACCAAAATTTCTTGGATGCATCGATAACCAAATTCCCTTACCCATGGTGCTCCGCCACAAATAAGCGTGTTAACTTTGCTGAAAAGAAAGTACGATGAACCTTTTTGAGAATACGCGAATCGTCGAATCTGAAAGTCTCTCATAAAAACAGAAAAAAAAAATTAGGAAATTTTCGGGAAAGTAAGGTGATTTAGACTGAAACAGGAAAACGCGCTTGTAAGTTGCTAAAGAAATAGGAAGGCGCAATAAAGTTGTTTCAGACAGCGAAATTAAAAAGTTCGGGAATAAAGCGTGTTGGATGTTCAATTAGAGAAAAAAATGGGAAGATAAACATTGAGGAGGTATTTGGGAACTCAAATACATTTCGAACCGGCGGAGTTACAGGGAGGAAAAAGATAACCTGCGTAGCAAGCATTTCCGCGCGAGTTCGTCAAGTCAGGACCAGAGAGGAAAGAGGATAGGCCTAGAAGTGGAGCTACCGTCAATAATTCATTAACAAATGTTTCATAATATTTTTTTGTTTAGGGACTCATCCGCCATTTCAGACCTATGCTTGAAACCAGGATGGCGGACTTTGCTGCAAAGCAGAAAGGCACTTCAACAGCTTGAAGAAGCAGAGGTTAACTTGTACAGAATGATCATTGAAAAAGAGGCGATCTTCGTTAAATAGAGAGGGAATACCTGGCCAGTTTTGTCATCTATCGTTTAACTCTTTTTTTTTTTTTTAGCTAATATGCGTGGAACTTGATAGACTATTCAATTGTTTATAGATAAATTACTGTGTGGTTGAATCATGAGGGAGTTTTTCAATACTGGCAGTATTGAATAATAGCCCCCTACAAGATTAACGTCTCTGTTTGGCAAATACTGAGTACTTGTTATTAGTCAGATTACATTTTATTGTCAATCTGCATTTCCGTTTCGAGCTATTGTTATCTTGAAGAAAATAAAAACAACTTATTTTGAGATTTTGTTCTGTGTGTAGAAACTCGAAGGTAACCTAATTTTGTCTGAACTGTACTGTGGTCTCCTTGTCTGATCAATTCATTATTGTTTTGATAATGACCTGTTGCCAGGCATTTTGGTTTATTTTCCAGTGAAGACACCAGAAATGACTTCTTACTTTGTTTGTACAAAATCACAGCTTTTCTTCTTAACGTTTTGACCCGCTCATTACTGTATACCCTCCGCACAGCGCGCTAAGCACCGAAGAACGCGAGAACAGACATGGAGTGTGACTCGTGAAAAGATTCTCACCGACGTGAGAACAATGCTGCGAACCGTAATGAAAAAGCTTTTCAACTCGCGGTGTTACGTTGAAAAGCGTTTAATTCTTTTTTTGAACGTAACAGTGATAATTAATGTTACATTGAAGCTTACGTATTGATTGGCAATAAAAACAATTCGCTACTTTTAACATCTTGATTAGTGTGGAGAAAAATATATTAGGTAGTTATTCTTCAACAATTTGCGAGCCCTTACTTCTTTTTTGGTTGTTGTTGTAATCTGAGATCTCTTTCTCATTGACCTGCTTCGAACAGTTCATATTTGTGTTCATTTTATCCCGTGGTGGTATCCCCCTCTCTGCAGCTTTAAGTTGTCGCTGTTCTCTTGTTTTCAAAACTGCCTTCATCACATAAAATCTTCCAGATGATAACAGAACTGCTATGCGAAGAGCGCACACAGCCGAATAAAACCAGGCATCATCCAGCTCCTTTAATACCATTGCATGATACGGAACAAGCGTCAAACTTTTAAGCAAAATTACAAACATCTCACAGCTAGTCAGAGGTGATCTACGGTTAAACAAGGCCAGATTTGCATTAATAACTGTTCTGTAGACTCGCTTTCCAATCCTTGCAAGTGCGTCTGTAATGTATACTAAGTCACATAAGGAAACCAACCAAGCGTACAGCAAGCTCGTATTGTCTGGATTGTAGCTTGCGATCAAGCAACCGGTGACCACGGTGTTTGTCACGTAAAATCCCCACAATCGAGACAAACTAACATTGTAAGTAGCCATGAGCGTTCAACACAGAACGACTGTTTGATCAACGACTTCAGACAGCGCGCTTTTATTAAACCTTTATGTCGTCATTCTTCGTTTGCGCGCATTTTCTCGGATGTTATGATCAGGCAACTTTCAGCAGAGAAGCACGTGCTAGTACCACAAACTCGTTCTTGAAAGTTAAAGAACAGACTCTAACGATGCTAGCGCTCTCTTCTCACGGAAAAAGGCGGTATGCAATGAGCAATGGACTACTTTAGAAGATATGTGTTACTCGATTTTCATCCTGGATGCAATTGGCGAGGACGAGCAAAAACTCCAAAGTCTCAGTAAAAAACAGAGGTAGTCCAAGTTCGAAATATATAAAGGTACCGTTGCAATAAAAACACATAAAACGGCCATAAATCGGCCCGTGGACCACACAGGAGAGACTTAACACACATTTTAAGTAAGGTAAGCTGTTTTTTATTGAAATCCTTTCATTTTCGTGGGTTACGGAAACGATAGGTTTTTTTCCCATACAAATCCTTGTATTTTGAATGTTACGCAACAATGCCGATGCTCATATTTCGAGCTTGGGCTACCTGTGTGAAAAATCATGTAAATTCTGCTGTAGAGCGCTAAACTTCAGTGCTAAGTCCTGGACTTACCATAACTACGGTAAGCCTTAGACCATAAGCAACATTTTGAAAGCATGCAGTCTTTAAAGTAAGAAATGCTTCCGTGATATTTTCAAAAACAAAAACAAACAAACAAATGACAATGCACGATTGTTGCTGCTTTAGACGACAGTTCTTGAGACCGATATTTTAAGTGACTAAATCCTGAGATGTCAACAAAACGACAGATATACCGTAAAATTCCGATAATAAGCCCTTTTTGGAGGGGCTTATATTTGGAGGGGCTTATCTACGGAGGGAAATTTGCGTTTCAAAATCGATTGGGCTAGCCTTATAGTTGGAAGTAAATTTACCGTTTTTGCTTTGTTCTACTTTGTGTTTGAGGGCAATTTTCCAAGTACAAGTCCCCGGGGGGCTTATATTTCGACCGGTTTGGGGGGCTTATATACATGGAGGGGCTTATTTTCGGAATTTTACGGTATATTGGGTGCTTTTTCATGTAAGCATATTAAGAAACAAGTTGTTTGTTACCTATAGTGAGTAAGCGAGTCGAGAGACGTGTTTCACGACGAAATAAAGATGACCCTACAAGTTCAATTCGAAAAAGACACTTAACAGTTCTGAAAAAAATATGGACTCTTCTACGTTCAGCCTGGGTCACTCTGCAGTCCCGTGAAATATAGCCGATGCCTTTTGAATGAACGGGAAAAGGTGCGCAATTTTAAACAGATAATTACAAACGAAACAAAGTAAAATAAAAGTTAAGAAAGAAAGGAACAACAACTATGTATCGAATATTAACATTAAAAAAACAATTACTTGGCTATGTACGGCTTCTCCGCTACTCGTGGGTAAGAAAGTTAAATTACAGTTCGGATTTACAACAATTTAGAATATTTTCAATATAAGAGGCACTAATATTTATGATGTTTTCATCGCACATGGACATGATATTTAACAATAGTGCCTTGCAAGACATATTCGTAAAATTTCTGTTTATCGAGTATAGGCTCTCTAAGAAGATACCCCTTGAGAAGGTGATGAGTGGGTACGTTTCAACAATGGAATTCATTTCGGATCTATTACAAAGGGGGCAAAGCCTAAATATAATTTCTTTGTATTTGTATTGTAACCCAGTATGTGCAGTAAAATTACAATCTTCCAGACGCTTAAGGATACTTCGCAAATGAGTGGCTTACAAATAATCACGATAGGAGAGGTCGTAAGTCATAGTACAAGGTTCAACTTACAATTAGGCAATTCATTTTCTGAGACGGGACCGGGGGCAGGATAACTCCCATGCAGTGTTCATATATGCTAAAGTATATAGAAAGAATTAGTGGGCTAAGTCTCGCTCAGGGTTAAAAATTGCGGAGGGTGGTTGGCTCACTTGAAGTGTCCGAGTTTTCAGAATGGAAAGCCCATTTCTTTTTTACTCACGGTATCGCTTAAGGCGAGAGCTCACTTGAGGTTTTGAATAAAGAAATAACTTAAAGGCCATCATGTGTCGGGAATCCCAAAACTTCGAGTTCTAATATATTATCTTGTAGAAGTTTGAACACTTTCAGGGGTCCCCCTTATATTTAGCTGCATGGCAAACTTGTTTGCCTATCCATACACCCTCGCCGCTCCAGGAAACGGTGTACCGTATAAGGTCTCTAAATCAATTGCATAGTTAGTAGAGGAGACTGGTTGGGAAACCCGGCAAACATCAAAGTTGAAAACAATGGTGCTGTAGTTTGTTGGAAGCACCCTGACCGTGCACAATCCTTGTTTTCTGTTCACAAATTATGACTGAATACATTAATGCAATGTTTCTATTGGTCAATAACTTTAAAATGATAGGAATGTTATTGAACATTGTGCAATGTCAGGTCCAAAAAAGCTGACAAAAACCTATAGCCAATAGTTTCCCAACCATTCTACTTTAATTAACTATGATCATTGGAGCTTCAGTTCAGACATGTCAAATTTGTTTATAGATGAGTTACTTTAAACGCGAGAAGAATGCTCGTTATGTCACGTCGGCTCTTTGTGCTGTCTGGACGTTGAACACGTGAACATGTGACGAGGTTTACAGTCTCTCCAACACATCTTTAACACGGACACCTTGCTAAAACAGACACCTTGAGTTGGTCCCTGCCTTTCTTTACTTTCTTTACTTGATCTCTATGACATCTCTGCCCAAGACGGACACTATAAGTCACGCTTTAAAAGTGCCGGAAAGATTTGACTGTATATCAGTTGGGGGTCAAACCGACGCAAAAGTTGCCCTATAAAATGACCTACTAAAACGAAGAAGATTTCGGGAACACTTAATTAAACTGGTGACGTGCTAAATGTTTTTCAGCCCTATTCAGTACTAAGAGCTAATGCAAAAGTACACTTCGCTCCAAGGGGATTATATGGCGACACATAAATTATATGTTCACAGCGGACGTTCAACTCTTTTCGATGAACGCGAGCGAGCGTCAGCAACAGAGGATGTTCAAATGAACTTTTCCGTCTTTGTTTTTTTAAGATTGCATGAACTATAAATGTCTAACCTAATTACCACCTGATTATAGAGATTTAAGGAGGCAGGCGAATATATAAATGTCAGGTAGCTTGCACGTGAACAAAGAATGCGCAGAACGAAAAATAAAGGATGACAATTTCCCCTTCCTTAAACTTTACTCCCTCAGAGAATAGAAAGAGCACGGCGAAAGTCGAGTCATGTTGAATTTGAAATGGCAGACGTATGGATTTATTCTGTAAAGACTTAAATGAAGATGGAACAAACAAAAGAAAATAACAGCGAATACTGAACAAATCGAGGTAGCATTGCTCACCCGTGAGCGAATATTGAGTGCCTCTTTTTCTTTTTTAGTTTTGCTTAATGATGTTGGAATCATTGGAATCATTAAAGTATTGCTTCATGATACATGATGCCAATAAAAGCTAATTAAAGACAAGGCAGGAGTCTAGATAGAAGGCAAATTTTGATTTAATTAAATTCTGTGCGACAGAAACATATTTCCTCTATTAAATAAAATTTGTTTTTTTACATCATTGGGTTTAACCAAACAACTTGCTGAATTAACAGCCTTGGATCGGGATAAGGGCAATCATTATTATTATCATTATTCTATTATTAAACAGATAAATAACCGACATAACTTTTGTAACCATTAACAAACTAAATGGGGCTCTCTTGAACTTTATAACGTACGTGCGTTGCGGGTTTAGAAAATATCTCGTTTGACCTAGCCCAAATTTTTTTTTCTCGCTTGCAAATAATTACGGCGAGATATACAAAATGTTCTACAACCGAATCGAGTGAAGCAACTTTTTCAGTAAACAACACAGAAAAATGTCTACGCTTCATGGTTTGCAGTCATCTACGGAGATAGTTTTTTACAAAATAACATTTATTGAATTTTATGAGTATCCACTTTATACACTGCACAGAATTTGGCACGCATTTAAAGCTGAAAGAAAAGAAAATCGTTACGGTTATCAGAAAAGTCTGTCCTTCTGACCTTTGAACAAAAATAATAATGAGAAAGATGAAACAACTCAAATCATTGTTTCAGATATTAGCATGTACACGTATATTAAGAGGACCGAATAGAAGTTTAACAAGCTCGATGAACGGGTGGATTTTAGTAACCTGCCGTTTAATATTTGCATTGAAAACCTTAAACCCAATGTATAGGGCCTTTTTTTCGTTTTAAATTGTTATATATTTTTTTTTCTGCCAACGAGTCAGCACATTAACTAAATATACACAGCAGAAGTTCATCATTACATAACACATTCAATCATTTCGAGCGGAACATATGTGAAAACAATGCTGTGTGTCCATTACGGTCAAAATAAATCCGGTATCGACGTGCTGTATCACAAATTGTTCAGATTTCGCCGCAGATTTTTGTAATACTTAGCGCTGTTTAACAAAGCACATCTCTTTTCTCTTCCAGTCTCTGTGTTCCAACTCCATGGCTTTTAACATCTCGATATGTTCCAAAAACGGAGATTTTTTCACTCTTGTCCTCTCTGTTTTCTTCCAACTTTCTTTCTCTGTCGCCTTTGGTGCAGTTCTTTTCTTTTCCTGAGCACGAAGCCGACCAGTTTCCAATAATTTTGAAATTGTCCAGATAACATGGCAATAAATTCGTCCAGTTTGCAAGAGCCGCGCCAAGCGAACCCCGCAAACAACTAGATACAGACCAGAAATATCCAGTTCTAAAAGAACCAGCACGTGAAAAGGAACAAACGTTGTAAAATTTAACACAGAAATAACAGTTTCTAAAAGTGTCCACGGTTCCGTTTGGTTCTTGAACAAAAATGAAATGGAAGGCCCGGAACAGACTGAGTTTTTACTCGCTCTCGCCAACGCGTCCATGATATACACCAAGTCGCATAGAAACACAACCCAGGCACAGAATAAGCTTGTGTTGTAGGTATTGATTCTAGACAGCCACCAGCCCGTCACAATAGAATGAGTCACGTATAAATCCCATATCCTACAAGCCATAACAGAAAAGGAACCCATTGTGGGATTATTTTGGCTTCAGCGAGGAGAGATGGTCCAGCAATGATTGATCGCTCCCGTAGATGATTACGACGGATGCATATTATTCAAATGAATGGTTTTAACTATAGTGGGCTTTTTGTTCAAAAATACAAAATGCAAATATGCACGTGAGTCATGACTGGGGGTTCAAAGTGCGTTCATGATCAGCCCATGTAAAGACATGTCACGTTATATTAAAATGACAAAACGTCCGGGTTCAAGGAAAATTATGGTAATAATCGATGTGGCAGAACTGTATACCAGTTGGAAAAACGACTACAGTTCTTACCGCGGATTAAATCATATTTCTGATTAAGGCTTTTAAGAGGAAGAAAGAGTATTTAAGGACACCTGCCAGCGGAGGACTCTTACTGTAAACGCGACCTCCAACAGTTAAAAGAAAATTAAACAAAACAAAAAGGGATTTCTTTGGTCCACTTATTAACATAAACGGATATCGTAAATAAGCAGCTTTTGAAAATCGAGTCCCAGTTTGAGACCTATTGTAGTACTCCGGGAAGTGGTGGGGGCTATTAAAGTTCGAAGTTCTTTTCAGAGCTGTCCAAATTTCACTCGTTTCCTGAAAGCCCCTTACGTTGCGAATTACCCGCAGCAAACCCTGAGAAGCTCGCTATTGACTTGATCGAGTCGAGAAAAATTAGATAGCTAGACCAGTTTTCTTTGTTTGTGAAGCGTCATACCAGTTCGTCTTGCTAACTCGTTTCCAGTGAAGCGCAATTCGCAGTGTTTTCCGTCGCGCGTATTGTAAACAGTCTAAACAAGACACATTGAAAATCATACTATCATTGAAGCTCTGAATGTTTTTCGTCTGCTTTTGCTTTTGACGAAGCTAACAACAAACGCTTAACGGAAGAAAAGTAGCGAGGAAATAAAATGAAATAAGGAGAAAGAAACAGAACAAATGATTTCACTATTTTAACCGATGCCCTTTGTCAATCACCCCAACAAAAACTGTTCATCATTTTAGTGATAGACCAAATGTCAAAGTCTCATTTTGTGGCCTAGGCCTGGTTTGGCCACCCTCGCACAAAACGAAAGAAGAGATTCCTCTTCTTTTCGCGTGCTTCTCGAGTGGACGATCACCAAAAATGGAATCAACGCCGAAATCTCGAGCGAACACAAACAAAAACCGAACAAATCGGAAAAGAGTACTAAGCGCTCTCGAGGAAAACAATATGACGGCTGAGAGCTGGAGTAGACCCGAGCTGCCAAGAGGTTATGAGTTGAAAAGTACCTATTCTTTGACGTCACTTGCTTACAGTACTTTGATTGGTCAATGGACAAGACTGTTTTCTTACAAGGAAAACAAGCTGTAGATAAGAGCAAAACGACCATTTCCACTTTTTAAGGTCTGATAGAACCCTTGATCTAACTGGAACATGATGCACAGTTTCTATACCGTATGACGTACATGCGCGGTATGTCCCTTTGTTTGGCTAATTTTTTTATGAGGAATACGTGAAATAATTCAGCATCCCCCTTCCTCTTCCTGCAGATGCTGGTCTTGCTGCCCCTAATCCTAAAACAGATTTGTTTGAAAGAAAGAAAAAATGCTTCAAAAACGCATAGCCATAATGAGACAACAAAGTATTTCCACAAAATCCCCATTTGTCAGTAGGTTCTTTTCAAGCTTTTTAAGTCTAATCTCTGTTTAACTATAATTTGGACTTAGTTAGTCAAAAGCTGGATAAGGGTGTGGTAGGGGTCCATGGGCTCTTGGCTGTGGATAACGCAATCCACAGGAGAAATCTCTCAATCATTGGAAAATGCAATTCTAGGGCTCTGATTGGCTTAGCCATCATGATATATGAGCCATTATGCCATGTTCACCAAATTGGTAACTGACGCGTCTGTTCAAAATTAAAAAGGAGCTGTAAATCGGTCGTTTTTACAAATAAAGTCGGGAAGAATTCTCGATATTTTGTGGGCGTTGTTAATAAAAACAATCACTCCACTCGCGCTTGTTGGATATGAGATGAAAATAGCCAAGTCGTATCCAACATGCATTCGTAGAATAATTGTTAAATAGAGTGGATAACGCAGTTGGTTTCCCTAATACTTATCCTCGATCGTTTGATCCATCAGGGCTGAAAACACGTTATTATCGTCATTTTCGGTTCGTAGATATCAAGTACTCATTTTCAGATTTCCTTGAATGTTCTTTAATAACCCTCGCGAGTACCTAAGGTGAATACTTAATCGTCCCTATCTGCTCCAGTTCTAAGTAGGATTAGGACAACCCGGATGACTGATGCAGGAAGCCAGCGTCTGACTTGGACCGAGGCCCCAATCATCCTGATCCGCGCGCCGCATTGCATCAGAAGTATTTCCAGGGGCGTAGCAAGCCTATAGACCTGTAGGCCCGGGCCTACAATTTTTTTGGTTTGATCACACTACGGCTTGTAATAAATTATGCTTTGTTGGGGTGAGCTAAAAAGCGTAAGAGCTCATAGTGTTGATGAGGTCAGTGCGTACTAGTCATGCGTGCAATTTTCAGGATATGTGTAAATGAAAGTCCGCCAGGCCTACGACTAGTCGAAAAGCTGGCTACGCCCCTGATTTCTATATAATCGTCTCGACTGCCGGGGTACAAGCTGAGACGACTCGGGCCATCGAGGTTAATCCAGACGAATATATCAAAACAAGGCTGTATGGATTACGAGGCCCCGCCTTGCATTTTAGTGTTAGCTATGCAAAGAGAATTCGAAGTGTTCAGGAAAAGGTTTGGGGCTTTATCGACACTTTCGAAGACCTAAATACCGTCAGCAATAAAATGTAAAATGTAAAATGTACACACGACACTGTCTCGCTGTAACTCCGAACCCATGACTTGTGGCTTCTTGTAAGTGTCTGGAAATATACTCGATTTAGCCAGTCACAGAGCGTATTCTTTGAACATTTGCACCACTCCAAGTAAAAGAGAGTTTTAGCCACGACAACGGCGACGGCAACAAGAACGTAAAAAAAAGCGACAGGTTTAGGTTGGCACAACAACAACTGTGCACGTGCAATACGCTTTTAGTACATTTCTTTGCCCTCACAGCAAGACTACGACTTGAAAATGCCTAATTTCAAGTTTTATAGAGGACGTAAACAAGCGACGACGACTGTTTCTTTCTCTTCTAACCAAGAGTGCACTCCCCAAGAAACCAACTCCTTAGAAATTCGCCTACAATTGACTACATACGACAAAGTTTGAAACGCGAATTCATTTTAAAAGTGACGTCTTCGCTACCCTTGCCGTTGTCGATGCTAAAGTTCTCTCATGTTAGAATACACTCAAAAGA
>BOPM01000284.1:494280-512862 GCA_022179025.1 Porites australiensis
GGTTTTTTGCTAATTAGACCTAATGATTTTTTTTGGCTGTTTTCTTTGCCTTTGCCTTTTAGAATTATACGATTTTATATTTTGTTTGACTGAACTATAGATACGAATGAGAGCTTCGCTTTTAGCCCTGGCTAAATCTATATATTAATATGATTTAAATCCAGTCAGACGAAATAAGTCGACCTCGAGACTTCGTCACTCCCTCGGTCGCTGTGCGACCTCATGCATTAAAGCTCGCTTCGCTCACTTCAAAGAACTTATGGGAGGTCGACTTGTAGCAAGTCTATATGATGTGACGAACTATGCCAAACCGATGGCAAGGGACGAGCAATACCTTTCCAGAACTAAACAGACAAACAAAGATAAACGACAGGACTTCCTCGGTAACAACCAGTCTACCACGAAAAGGTCACTACAGAAACACGATGGCGCGGGACGATGGACGGGATATTGACGATTATACTGGAACCAGGCGTCGTCAATAATGATCTAATTAGGTTTCCTCAAAAAGACGAGCGCGTTTACGTTAGAAACAGAACGTCAGGCAATGCGATTTGACTTTAAAACTGGGATATCATCTCAAACAGCGTAAAAAAACCAGGTACTTGAATGTTAACGTGATACATAAAGTATGCAATAAAGTATAAATATAAAATTTTGAGTGATTTTTTTCTTACTTTGCATTTCTTATTGCAGCTTCTCTTCTCATCTGTCGTTTGAATTCTTCTCGTTCTTCTGGACTTAAACTGCACAAAAAAAAAAACTGCAACAACTCACCATCTCATAAAATCAAAATAGTAGGGCTGGAATAAATTTTGGAGACACTTAGAAATATACTTTTAAGGTTTTCAGACATTGATTTTTGTTTTGTTTTGTTTTGTTTTTTCAAATTTTGATAAAAGTTATATTGAATTTTAGAAAATAAGACAGGGAAAATTTTGCTGATGTGAAAGTAATATAGCAATACCACATCTGTTGAAAATACATACATCCTTGCTTCGCTCCCACTACGTCAAAATTTCGGATTAGCTTCAGTCTCTCAGTGTTTCTTATTTGAAGGGATTGAGGTTAGACAAAAGAAAGAACTTTGAATGATCCCCACGCAAAAAATACAGATTACTGGATTTGGTGTCGGTGATATAACCCTTTAGACCCAAATATCCATCTAAAAATTCTCCACACTGATCGCCATACAATTCCTTACAGAATTAGTTGAGAGAATTTGATTGGAGATCAATGCATTTTCTCTGCAGTGTTCATTTTATCTGTTGATTATGTATTAATTAATACAGTTAGGAGAAAATTGATATTGATCACTCTTAAGCTGACTTTCAGGTACTTTATCATGACATTACATAAAATCAGAAACCATAATAAAATTATTATATCGATCAGCTGATAATATAATTATGTTTCCAAACCTTAGTGTATCTGTGACAGCATGAGAAGTTTGAGCCATCCCTTGGTTCCACAGGGGTGTAATAATGTCATTATGTTCAGTCCACTGGAAATCACTCTCTTCACCTAGAAACAGCGAAAAACATTATAGTTAATGATTCATAGGACAGGAGGATTAAGTCTGGTTGCAGCCAACCTAACTGCAACCTACCTACCAGCACTCCCATCATTTTATTACATTACTGAAACCTGCCCTGCGAGCAGAGCTTTCTCTCTTGCATGGCTTCTAGCATTTAAACAAATAAAATAAATAAATAAATAAATAAATAAATAAATAATGATTTGGAGATAGCACAACCACAAAGTGGTTCTTTGTCTACCTCATTCCTGGTTGAATAACCAAGTCATCTGCATTGCTTGTCAGTCATGTAATTGGTTTATTTTAAACACAACAGACAAGTGAGGCGAACGACTTCGTAGTGCTAAAAGTCATGTGAGACAGAAACTTCTCCTTGCAGGGTAGCTGAATCCAATAGCAGGCTAGAGGAAGCAAATCCTGCGTTCAGATTAGCTACCCGAGCGGCCAAGATGGGCCAACATGTATCCCATCGGGAATCTTTGGACAATTTCCTTGTGACTTTTCCTTAACATTGACTTATTTTTTCTTCCATGACTTTTTGCTAACTGTGAAAGCCCTGTAGAGTAATACAAAATGATTAATGGGCAGACGAAATTGGACCCAGCGAAAAGCATGGAGAAAGAGACATTTAATGATTTTTTAGACTGAAAGCAAGGCTGTGCTCTAAGAAAAATTGAAGGAAGCCCAG
Source organism: Porites australiensis (assembly GCA_022179025.1). Lineage (NCBI taxonomy): Eukaryota > Metazoa > Cnidaria > Anthozoa > Scleractinia > Poritidae > Porites > Porites australiensis. The sequence goes on from BOPM01000284.1 coordinate 496,506, forward strand.
TGCTCTGATCCTGTGAAATTCAGGATGCTCAGTATAACTGTGATTTCTATGAAAAAACTAGGATTTTCTTGTCACCCGGGGGCAAAAGTAAGGTGCCAAGGGCAACCAGGCAATTAATCAAAAGTATTTTACTTCTACTTTACCTTACAGTCGGGCCCTGCTCTTGAATTTTACCCAGTTTACTTTTAACAATACTACAGATACCCGAAAGTTTCAAGTGAATGCTTGTTACAGACCTGTATCCCAACTCTCAGAAGATTCTTGTATATCCTCAGTTTTGTGATAACTTGGAACAGAAGTGTTTCCTTTGAAGTAGAATCCATCTTCATCCTTTTCACTTCCTGTTAAAAAAACAATAAACATGCAACTATCCAACTAGCCTATGTGGCAGGCATTTGAAAGGGAAGAGAAAACTAAGGGACTTTTGGGCGCACAAGCACGCAGGCTACTATCCAACTTGCAAATACAGCCATATCTCCTCGCTCCTCGCTCCTCGGGACCTGTGGAAAATCCCTACGTGAGGAGTGAGGAATGACAGCTGTATTTGCAGACTATTAACTATCATCATTTATAAATAAAAATTATTATTATCCACCCCAAAAATCACCAAAGATTGACTTCTAACTTCCACTTGAAAACTAGGACTGATTTGATAGAAAATACTATGGCAGTGCTGGAAAAAGTTTCATCTGCAGGGCGACACAAATAGTAAAACTCTGTCTCCTTACTGAGAGAAAAAAAACCCACACATGCTACAGATTCATCACGGGCAGGGCTTTTACTAAGGGCTGGGACATGTGGATTTCCCGTAGCTACTGTGGGCATGACTCCCTGGTCCTTTCATAGGAAACAAAAAAAAAATGGAGCAAAAAAAACCTTCCCTAGTACTTAAAGTAAGGGAAATTGTTTTTGCTTTTGCCCCCCCCCCCCTCCCTTTTTTTTCACTCAAATTTCACATCTGGGGGTATCCTCCTTTAGATCAAAAGCAGGTGGTCCTGAAAGGTGGAGGCTCAAAGTTACTGTACTTTGTTTCTGCCAGAAAGCTCTCCCATCTCCTTACTCAATAATACATGAGGTCTGGATCCCCTAAGAAGATTTTAAGTGCACATTAAACAAGATCTGGGTTTCATAATTCCTGGCTTGTGATTCCAGCACACTGACAATGATGCTAAAAATTAAAAACAATCAATCTTCCCCCTCTGCGAAAAAAAGGGACCCTCTAAACTGGGAATGGTGACACTGTAAAAATTTCATCCCTCTGCAGAGAAATACTCAGACTGGACAAATTGACCTTTCCACTTTTTGTTTTTGATTATTTTTTTTTTCAACTTTTGACATGGACAAGTTAGGGAAATTCTGTAAACTCTGCTAGAAGGAGCACCTTTAAATTAGTAAAATTGCCAAGTTTGAAATTGTTTTATTGAAAACTAAGGGAGATATACACTGTAGCTCCTCAAACTTGCGGAATGTTACAGACGTTTGTATGGTGGGGGGCACAAACTTGCCCCCAGTCATACCAACGTCTTTAAATATTCACAACTTTGCGCGGCTAATTTTATCTTCATGTACTTAAGACTTATCACTTTCAACATATCACTTCCAAATTTGGCAGTTTTACTTATTATTTTAAGGTGTTCTTTCCAGTAGCGTCAATGAAATTCTCATAACTGGTCCACGTCAAAAGTTGAAAAGACTTCTGTGGAAGGGACTATTAACAAATTAACGGTTCTTCTGGTGGCCTTAACTTGTAGGTTTAACATACCTTTGTAGTTGTAGTGTTCTATGACTGACTGAAAATTAAAACAAAGTAAAATTTGTTAAGACAATCCATCTATATACGGAGAACAACGCTGAAAATCCAGTATTTATCATTATGATGGGGAGAGTAAAGAATGAGGCTCTCTTAGGGGGACTACATATGTCCCTGGTCTGAATTTCAAAACCTTTTGTCTCGCGTATTGAGGAGGAAGCCATGTCGCTGATTGTACAGTGTAATTTACTATTGTACCTGTGCATTTCTGTGTCATGTCGCAGTTTCAACTCATCTTTGTGTTGTTTGTCGCCATTTTTGCTGTCCTTTGTCACTGTTTCAAGGCTATCTTGATTATCAGATTTTACCCAGCCTATACTTTAATAGGGCCTCAAGAAAGGGGTTCAAGGAAAAAAAAGAAGGGTTTACTGCCTTGTACAAAAACCCAAACACATTTCTAACCCTTTGGTTCTTGAATACAATTTGGGTAAAAAATCAAAGAATTTTGGTACAGTGGAACCCCGACTTATGGCCACCTCGGAAATACGGTCACCTCATTATTACGGCCAGTTTTTTTTGGCCTGACAAAACATTTCCTGATAAAAAACCCTCTTTAATTAATGTGGTCACCTGTTAACACAGCCAACAGCCACATTTTTAAATCCCGAACAGCGGAATCTTTTATAATTTCAACCTGTTAATAAGGCCACTCATTCGAAATTTAGAAAATTAAAATGCCTGTGACGTGTCAATTTCAGTGATCTAGCCAGCTGAGCCTGTTCTTGTATTGCCTTTAAACTAAAGTACTCTTAAAATGCATTTGTGGTAGTTTAATGGCAGTGTTTTATGTTCCAAAGAAAAGTTTTAAGTAGTTTTGGCAATTACTGTATGCAATATCTTCATTCCAGTTGTTTATTAATTAATAGAACAGTTGTTTACGAAGTGGGAATGCAATGTATGGTGCATTTGTCATTCCGGTTGGCTTAGGTCATGAAATTTGACCCTGCCCCGGTAATACGACCACCCTGTTAATGCTGCCAAATTTTTATGACCTACTGGTGACTGTTTTAACAGGGTTCGACTTCACTGAAAAGGAAATTAGGTAAAGGAAAACTGTGAGTGGCAAAGATAGTTTAGTGTAGAATAGTAATTTACACTTAAGTCTGTAATATTTTAAAATGTGGCTTACATGACATACCAAATGCCCAGCTGTTGTTGTCCGATTATGTTGTTAAACAACATAATCGGACAACAACAGCTGGGCATTTGGTATGTCATGTAAGCCACATTTTAAAATGAAGATTGGAAACAAAATGAAAACCGAAGAAAACTTATCCTGCCGAAATAATTCACACAGCAAGTGTTCATAGCATATCATTTGACGTCTACTCACCCTATCAGGACATCTGCTGACATGGTGCCGAATTTCCGATCTTAACATAACGTGTTTTGCGTTGAAAGGACAAGTTACGAAGTCCTTTTCAGGGTGATTCTCTCGGCATTTTAACAAATGTTTTTGAAATCTTTTGGCCTTTATCCTATGCACTTCATCGTACGGACATACTAATAATTTTTCTGGATCCCAGCGAGACCAATCTTCAGGTGCAGACCACGCCATATTTCAGCAAGGAGACTGATCGAGATCACAAACTCCTTCGATAAGCGGAGACCGGTCAGCGGGTTGTCTTTGCGTTCCAGGCTTCCAGGCTTTGATTAGGACCAATGTAGTTATTTTTCTCTCCACTGTCTTTTAGTTGACAACAGTCTTTATTTAACGAAATACCAGTATAAATGAAATTATTTCCACTTATTTTATTTTATTTTATTTTATTTTTTCTCCGTGGTCTGGCCTAATGCGAAACGGGACACTGGGACGAGGTTGACTGGGGACGAAGTTACCCCTGCTGACGTCACAGTCCACAGTCACCTATCTGTCCGCCATGACGGTCGACCGACGAGAAAGGTCAGAAAGTTTTCCGGCGCCAAATTTGAATTTATGCTGAGCAAAACATGGGACGACGGTAAGACATTTATCTTTGAAGTGATAAAATCTTAAAGTAACGTTTTAAAGAAGAAGAAATTATTTGATATCCGGTTTACAGGCGCTAATTGAATTGTTTTCCGGCTACGGAAATCTTGACTTTGCTTTGAAGGCCCTACCCCATTATAGTCTATCCTTCGGTCAAACATAGAGGCTATCTTAGTTACTTTTGGGAAAATGTAATTTTTGCGATCCCAGCTTAGTCATGAACTTTCTGTTTACCGTACTTCATTTTGAGAAAGGTCATCGGGAAAAGTGTACGCAACAATCCCGAAAGGTAATGTGGGTGATTTTGAGTCCACTGTTCTTCAAAGAAATTTGAAAGAATGGAACGGGGAGTGGGGGAGGGGGAGGGGGGGGGGGGTGGGGAGCCACGAGCATATGTTTGCGTGCGCTAAAAGAAAGCAAAGCCCTCAGATTTGACACAAATTCGACTGCAGAGCGCCGAAGGGGCGAGGGGCGAGGGGCGAGCGAAAATGATCGAAGTACCTGCAGAAATTAAACCGGAAATGGGCTTTGGGAATGTCTAATGTGTACTCAGGCTCGATTACAAGTCACTGTTTTATGAGCTTGGGCCGAGAAAGTGACGGAATTCGAGGTTAATGTGTACTTACCACTATTCCATCAGCGTTCGACTTGACAGTAATATTAATTTATTGGTCAAATTGGGAAGCGTAGTGTGGCAGAAACCCAGATCTACTCACTCCTGGCATGCGTGCTAAACCTGCCAACTTTGCGTGTGATTTCCGTATCCACATTTCCAGAATTCCGAAAAAAATCCGATCAATTCCGAACGGTGCCGAAGATGTTTCGACGAATTCCGAACGTTACCTAAGATTCCCGAATATTTCGCCAAAGGTTGCCAAGTGTGGCGGGTGCGAAGCGCCAAATCTTGGCACCACTTAGCCGAGATCACACCTATCTCTGGCGAGATTACAAAGCAATGCTATCGTAAGATCTTCCCGAGATCACGCGCCATGTAATATTCAATGGTACCATTGAACAATGCAGCTAGAACAGGCAAACAAAAAATATAACTGTCTTACGTTGGTCAGTGATAACATCTATTCCAGTTCATTTACTATTTTTAAATTTAACATTTAATTAAACTAGGTTTTCAAACGGTATAAATTGTGACACCAAACCATATGATTTCAGGGACAAAGGTGATAACATGCTTTCAACACGCTCCCACTTTAAAGCAATTGAAATTGACTAACACGCTTACAAAGTCCTCAGTTATAGGTGTTATTTTGAATCAACACTGGAAATTATTGTAATTCAACCCTCGTTGTCAAAGGTGTGCCTCACTGAGGCTCAATGAAAATAATAATAATAATAATAATAACAACAACAACAACAATGTACTTGCGCACATTTATCATCTTCCCATATAAAAAATAGAGCTTCCATATTGGAAATGAAGTGTTGACACAAACTTGTTTTTATTTCAGTTTTAATGCATAAGTTTTTAAAAGGCAAAACAGTTTGAAATAAACAAAAACACAGAACATAATGCAAACAATGAATGCCCAAAGCGACAGACGGTAATACTAAGTTTTATCCCGGTAAGAATTGTTCTGGACAGTTTCTATCTGCTTATTTTCTATTCTGAGAAATTCTCAACTTAAATTTGACGTTTGCCGTTTGCCGTAAACGTCAATCTTTTTCTTTATGTACAGCTCTAATTTACACTCTTAACGAGCATCCCCGTCACTTTTATACGGGAGTCCCCCCGGGAAACAAAATCAGACAAAATAAACAGATGAATATGATTCTTGCAGTTTAATATTATTGATAAGCCTGATACAATCTTGGACCATTACAGTCAGTCCTGTTTGATACGTTTACATCATGGTCTCAATCACATTATCACCAGCCTAGTGCTTCATTAGCTTTTTCACCAATTTCCCGTGCGTTTTCTGTGGCCTCACTTAGACCCTCCCGCGAGTTCTCTATCTCACGTGCGATCTCGGTCTCACGTGCGATCTCTGTTGGATGTTTGGAACATTTTCCAGCAGAGGGACCAGAGACCCTAACAGAAAAACGAAACATACAAAAACTGAGAAAAATGTCATGCAACACATTAAAGATCCAATTTCATGTTATTAAAATAAATGAAAGTACCGTATCTATTCGATAATCCGGGATCTAAGAGGTACTCCCTATAATGGGGAGGCAACGCCCGAATGGGATACCTTTATCAGGGGCACCCAACGACTGTTTTCTATAAAATATCTGTTCGGAGAAGCAAATATTGCCTAGGATTTTCTATTTATTGGGGACTGCTAAAAATTTCCAGATGACTGTTCTAATGTATTCATGTACAATTTTCGAGGCTCATCTCGGATTCCCTACTATTTTCCGAAGTTTAGGCGGGCTATTTTCCGTAGCTAGAAAAAAGGAAGCCCAAAATTTTTCGGATTCAAAAATGTGATGGAGAGAAGAATCAGAAAAATCCTCACTTTCGTGACACATTAAATTGCATCTAAAACTTTCGGGAAAATAATGCTAAAGCCCTTGAAATTTCGAAAAGACTCAAGTTCCCCCAGGATGACAGAACAGATACAAATTTTATAACGCCGCTTAGAATGCATTTTTAGAGATCTAAAAGTACTCTGGATAGCCAAAAAAGTATTTTTTTATGTGTGTAGGAGGAAACCTTCGCTGGGTGTCCGTGCTTTATTCTCAGTCTTCATGATCAGGTATATCAGAGAGCCGCTTTGGATAGGTGCAGGTCGACCCATATGAAAGGGTAACGTTTTCACAAGTTGAAAGATATGAAAGGGTAGGGAAATCTGTCATTGTGGTATGCAAAAAGGGTCCAAAAGGGCTAACAGATGAATTTTATGGCTATAAAAGTCAAGAAAACCCTCTGGTTTTGGGATTGATTCCTATTTAAAAGACGGTGCATTTACAGCAGTTAAAAGAAAGGGGTACCATTTGTCCATGGAAGGTATACAAATGGGGTACCTCTTTCAACGTGAAAAATCGTGTATAACTGAAGGGTAAGGGGTTGGACCACGAGGCGGAGCCTCCCCGTACAAAACTTTGTTGAGTACCCCACCTCCCCCCCCTCCCCTTCCCTCACCGGGCTTGGTAAAACACTCGGCGCACTTCCAATGGAGCATTTATTCAAGGGCAGCGATTATTTCAAAGTCATATTTGTTAAATGCCAGTTGATTACAACTACCGTAAACCATTCCTAAATATTATTTCAAACAGAAACATGTTTAAAGTTCCAATGTATCGAAATGTTTTGCTGATGCATTTGTCTGCCGTATGATAGATTACAGAGTTGAGCAGTTGAGCAGTACAATTTATGTTTTTGCTTTATATATAACTGTCTATCGGAGTCTGTTTGGGTATATTGGACAAGCCTCTATAATCCTTGATTAAACGTCGCATTATCTTCCGATTCAGGGTGCCGCGTGTTATTGAGGGCTTCGTGTAATCGAGTAAATACGGTAATCTTCTAGTTAAGTGCGCACAGAGGGCGAATGGGGGTATGGTGAGGGGGAGAGAGGGGGTATTAGAGGAGAGTTATTTATACGAGGTCAATCACGTATGTGTTTATGAAAGGGTCAAAAGAGTGCATACCAGCCATAAGTTTGGAAAGACAAATGCAAAAATGGTTTGCGAAGAAATGGAAATAAAAATCGGAATGGTGCCAGGTTCCCTATCTTAATGTATGCTTACAGGCAAAAACGTGGGTCGCAGCATGTTTCCTTTGAGTCACACATTCGGCATACAGATTGTCTCTTGAGGAAGTTATTTGCTTCATCTGGGTCCTCAATGACCTGAATATAAAAGAACAATAAAAACAAGGCCTACCTTGAGTCTTGATCGCGTCATGAATTTAAGATTTTTTACTACTATTTTTTCTAACACCTTATGAGCTCCTGAAAACACAATCTCTTTTTTCTTATTAGAAGTCCCTAAACAAACAACTAAGTTTTAAGTAAGCTTTCAGCATTAGTAACATTCAGCATTTCTATATTCGTGCGAACTTAAATAGCCTGTGAACCGCAGACGTATTCCCGGTCGTCGTTTCTCTCCCTCTAATCTTTTCTTCAATATGAATCCTCTTGGTGCTTTATTTATTTCACCAATCAGTGCCACAGTCCCGGCAAATAAACTTTCGTAAACGCGTTGTATAAGAAAAAAGGGAGGCTGTACACAGGCTACGTCGCCCTTTCAATTTCGACTAATGCCGAAACATATCCACCGCGCACGATTTTAGGAGAAGTCTCGCGAGTTAGTTCCTCGATTTAAGAGCTAAACTGTATTTGGCTAAAAACCTTCTACGTCACGGAAATCGTTTTGCCGCTGGGGTTCGCAGACGTTATTTTTCGGAGAGAAAGAAGCGACGACCGGAAATACGTCTGCGGTTCGCACGCTAGAACTTACACAACTACAATTAAGCCAGTAAACAGCCCTTTTCGGGCCTCCCGATTTACCAGCTTGAATGTTACTAACACGATCCTGTGCAATACAAGCTCAAACAGTCCGACTCTGGACCACACTAAGTTATTTATAAACGTTGGGCCTAGCAGTATTGGTAACTGAGTTGAATTGCCAATAAATTTGATGAAAGTCTGTGGCAATTTTTTATTTTTATTTTTTACAATGGAAACTAGATAGGAATTAAGTTTACTCAGGCGCGACGATACTAATTAAAAGTAACTTAAAATACGTCTTTAATACGTCTGCTTGATGTCCAGTTAAGTTGTTCTTGTTACTCTGGAACCGTTTGCGCGCCGTAATATGTATCCTGTTATAGCATCAAACAAAACTGATTCCTTATAATATTGTTCACCTCGGAGGCCTTCCTGTTTTGAAGATGAACTTTTGCAGTTGTCGCGGAGAGAAAGGCAAGCAAAACAAAGGCCACGGACGCTTTCATGGTACCCTAACAACTAAAAACAAAGTAGTGCTATAAACACTAAATAATGATTTTTATTATGTTTTCTATTACATATTCAGCAACTGTTTGCTTTAACGTTTTTACTTCATGTAATAAGAACTATTTCAGCACGTCACAGAAAAGACTAGAAAATTACTTGACGTCCGTTTAATAGGCCACTCGCTAGATGACGTCACTTTACTTCTTCGACCAGAATCCTCTTCATTTCGTTATCCCGGCGAGGATTTAATAACAAAAACCCTAATTTGCACAGGAAAGGAACCCCTGAAGGATTCTGGTCGATTAGTAGTAAAATAACATCATCGGGCAAATGGCCTTTTTGTAAATCATAATCAGAATGCATGAGAAATTCAAACCACTGGCCGGACGCACAAGGGTGTGTAACGGATAGATTCAAGACCCTGCAGGGTTTTATCCGTTTTTTCCCCGATGTTTGTTTTCGTATAAGTTTTAACTGTAAAATGATCAGAATTAAACGTTCGCAATATCGGTCCGTAACATTTCTCCGATTTCTAACCAGTTCTTGGCTATTCTATGTATTGTGGCTCTAGATAGCTGCGTTGCTAATCGTTGGAGTGCTTGATGTATGAAATACACGAATTTTTTTTACGCCAGTAATGATATGATTTACTATTTTAGCCTTTGAATCTCTGACTGGAATAGCCTGCGAAAACAGCGGTCTCTCCTGCACGCAGTCCTTGCTGCTAGGGTCGAAACACCCCTGAGCGGAGAGAATCGAGGAGAGACGGCTGTTTTTGCAGGCTATAGTTTGAATCCTACAATGGTATTACCATTGAATGAGACCCCGTTAGGAGATAAGTTAAACAGAGTACAATTTAATTCTTAGGAGCTCTAGGAGAGCTTGCTCGCAGGCTACAACAAAATTGAATTCTTTTCACTTTTTTTTTTCTTCGGTCACCACCAAGCCTTAATATCCACACGGAAATCCTCCAAACTGATCTTCAGCTATACATTACCACAAAAAAATTGTCTTAGAGAATTCCGTGTAACCTTTTCTTTTACTGATGTATTGATATTGTTAGACGATATTTGATGATGATCACTGTTGGGACTTTAAGGTCGGTGAAACTTTTAATTTTTTTAAGAGTCAAATCAGGGAGATTAAGAGACTCGAGTTTTGGGTAAATAAATTGACTACTTTTGTTTTCCCTGGTTAATGACTCTGAGTTTGGGTGTTAAAACATCACGGGCACCCAACGGCAATTTTCGGGAAAATATCTGTTCGGAAGACGATTTGAGAACTAGAATTTTCGGAACATTTGTTGTAAAATTTATTGCTTGCCTGCCTCTCCTAGGATTTTCGAGCATCTACAAAATGGTATAATTACCCATTTTAAACGGATATTTACCCTAAAAAAGGCCACCTAGAATTTTCGGGAGCCTTTTCCTGGCTGAAATTTTCGAGAAGGCAAGTTTTGATCCCTATAATTTTCGGATCACTAGACTTTCAGCTAGGAAATCCGAACAGATGAAAAGTTTTTAGGGGATAAAAATATGCCTATATATAACGTTTAAATACTAAAATAAGTTCAACAATGCTATGTTAAGTGGTTCTGAACTATATCCTCGTTGGGTGCCCCTGAAACATCTTCAACAAATTACCAACAAACATTATGACATACCTGTTAGTCAAAATTCTCTTTCCGTTGGATTAAAACTGAAAAATCAGCGGGGTCAAACTAACAGTAAACCGATGAACATTCGTTTGTGTAGACCAATTTCAAAGTATCTGACATCAGTTAAAATTCAGCAGGGTAAACGAACTGCAGTTGGAAGCAAACAAATCAACAGCTAAACTATTTTTCGGAAAGGCGTCGGGCACGAAAAAGCGAACTGCATTGCTACGTAAACTCTTTTCCTTTTATAAGAATTTTGTTTTTCCGGCCCAGGGTGAATATTCTTATCTTCCTGCCGATTTTAGGGTGAAAAAGTTCTTGTATTATTCTTAGATTATAGCTTAAAACTTTTCCATTTGAGAATGTATTGGGAATAAATTCCACTGAGTTAATGCACGTTTTTTTTCCGCTTTGTTATGCTGTTAAGAGAAAGGAATAATTTTATGGTTAAGTTAAAAACATATCAATGCATTCTATTTCCAAATTTTCATTGAAATTATATCCTCTTCCAAATCTCAACCTTAGTTTCAAACATGTCATATTCTGACATGTCGCAAATTTAAGCGTCAACATTCTTATAAATCAGTTCTTATAAAAAAAGAGTGTATCTGGTAAACTATTCTGACTGGATCTCAGTATCTAAAATCGCCCAAGACAAGGATGCTAGAGAATAATAAGCAAATAATTAACATATAAATTGTTTTTGAATGGCTGAAAATATAACCCATTAGCCTGTTGAATAATATGTTCTTGTGTATGTTCAGGTTACTGTTATTTAAATTAATTCAATGAGATTATTATTATTATTTTTTCTTTTATCTTGTCTTTTGTCCGTAGTTAGACCATACCAAGTTACATTGCATGCAAAATCAAAATCAAATAATACTATTTCATTATCTGTAATTTTATTATTATTATGATTTTCATTTTTATTTTTTTTTTGAAGGGACTGGTTTCTTTGCTAGTCGAAATTTTGACTGTCACGTTGCCTGAATTGAAGTGTCAGCCGTTTCGACGTCTCCTTCTCGGGTTAGGGTCTGTAGGAGGGTCGACATTTCAGACTATCTTTCACGTTGCTTGATCACTCCCAATCGTTTGTGACAACTATCATTATATTTATAACAAATCAAATATTCACAGTCGTAAGTGTGATTGTTTTCGCCACTGGAAATTACATTTTGCAATTCATATCTTGTTGTCAAGGGCGTGCCCCACGGGGACCCACTTATAGATTTATCTACTTGTGCCCTGTCGATCATCTTCGCACCTTAAAAATGCGCCTTTTATGTAAAATTAAACATTTATTGTGTGAAGTTGAGTATGTGATGAAGAATTATCATCATCATCGTCATTCTTATTATTAATCCTTATGTTGATTATGCAGAATGACAGATTAGTCAAGAATCTATGTTGGTTTGTCAATTTGCTTTCATTTATGTCACTGAGTTGAATTGAAGGTAGATAACTGGGTCATATAGTTCGTCATCTTACATGTTTTATTTTACTCTTATGGTTAATTTTTCATGAAGCTATGTTTCTGCATACCTTCTGTCTAAAAGAAATAACAACAACCATTAAAATGTAATTGTCTTACGTGCCGGAAGCGAGCAAGAGCCATAATGGGATAGAAAGGGAAACGCCCAGTCTAGCCCTTGGGATATGTGGGATATGTGAATTTCACCAAAGTTGAATTAATCGGAAATTGGTTTCCCGAGGAGTCCGCAAACTTTTAGTCAGTGCTGTCAAGAAATAATGGCGTCCCTGGTCTCTTTTTTTTCTTCTCGGGCCTCGGGCTTACACCCTCGTTTCTCGCGGCTCGCGGCTTTGCCGCTCGCGTCCTTAGGTTTCGCGTGCAGTAACTTTGCAAAAAAAAAATAAGAGACTGCTTGCAGTTTACAGAGGGCCCATCCTGCCGAGCAGAAGCAAAACCACAGAAAATAAATATGCGTGTCATGACCTCTCAGTGTGAAACAAGCTTGTTAAATCAAAACTTAGAACCCTCCAGAGCATAGTCTACCCGCCAGAAGGAAAAAACTTATTGGAACAAGAAGCATCAATTTAAGCATTTTAGTTAATTCTTTGACTTTCGTCTGTTTCTTTTCATAAGCGGACCTCTTCTCACGGCCTTCTCGCGAGGGAAACAGAATTTGAGTCCTCTTCGGACAAATCATTGTCCTACGCTTGCGGGTAGGAACGCTAACTTCAATTTCTTGAACTGAAATCACAGGTAGCCCAGGCTCACTATGAGAGCCCTGAACAACATTATGCTACTTAGCTATTTAATTATTCATACGACAACAGTTATAAGACGTTGTATGAGAATTATCCAATTTCTCCATAACTGAGCGAAACGTACATTGAATATTTACTTTTAATATTTTTTATGTTTATTTGTGACGGTTGACTGCGTTTCAGGCCTCTTAGGATGGCAAAGAACCCGAAAACAACACTACCCATCAAGCTAATTTATTTAATAATTCATACAGCAATAAAATTATAAGACGTTGTATGGAGAAATATTCTTTGCTCACTAAATTAGCAAAATGTACATTGAATATCGCTTTGAAGCTTACCTTTAGCGTTTTCTTGTTTTTCTTTGTGTTCTGACTGCATTTCACACCTAGGCACTGTTTACTGCCTTTATTTGAGCGACAGTTTTTCACCCAAAAGAATTTCTGTAGATTATCTCATGAATTTTGTCAAACCGATTTTGAGCCGCAGCCTTCTTCCTTCAGCAACTGATGTAGTATTCTTCCAACTCGTGGAATTTGGCGCCAGTTAGTTCCATAGCCACGAAGTCGTCCCGTGCTTTTTTCGTTAATAGAGAGATTGAGATTCACGTTTACGCGAATTTGTACCACGTGACCAAGTTTTCCGCTTAATTGTCGTGTACTGTTTACTACTTCTACTCAAAAATAATTAGTTTCACGCCAGTTTTATCCCGGTAAGAATTGTTCTGGACAGTTTCTATCTGCTTATTTTCTATTCTGAGAAATTCTCAACTTAAATTTGACGTTTGCCATTTGCCGTGAACGTGAATCTTAATCTCTAGTTTTTCTTCATGTACAACAGCGATACCCGAATGAGCAAATAAAGTGACTTTCCGTTCCAAACATCCTTAAGACCAAAATCTGCAATTTACACTCTTAAGCGAGACTTCGAGCATACCCGTCACTTTTTTACGGGAGTCCCCCCGGGAAACAAAATCAGACAAAATGAGGAGATGAATATGATTCTTGCAGTTTAATAATTATTATTGATAAGCCTGATACAATCTTGGACCATTACAGTCAGTCCTGTTTGGAATGTGATACGTATACATCATAGTCTCAATCATATTATCGCCAGCCTACGAAAACTTTTTTAGTTGTCGGCTTCGTGGTCGGAGTCTTAATCTCCCGCAATTCCTCTGCGGTGATCTCACGTGAGATCTCTGCTGGATGTTTGGAACATTTTCCAGCAGAGGGACCGGTGACCCTAACAGAAAAACGAAATATACAAAAACTGAGAAAACTGTCTTGCAACACGTTAAGGATCCAATTTCCTGTTATTGAAATAAATGAAAGTACCATATTTACTCGATAATCCGGGAGAAGTACTCCCTGTACTGCCATGGCCTATAAGGGGAGGCTCCGCCCGAGGGGTTATACCATTATCAGGGGCACTCAGCCACTGTTTTCTATAAAATATCTGTTCGGAGAAGCAAATATTGCCTAGGATTTTCTATTTATTGAGGACTGCTAAACATTTCCAGATGACCAACGTACCGTTCTGATGTATTCATGTACAATTTTCGAAGCTCATCGAATAGATTCCCTACGGGTTAGGCTGCTAAATATTTTTCGTAGAAAAAAAAAGCCTAAAATTTTCGGATTCAAAAATGTGGTGGAGATAAGAATCAGAAAAATTCTCACTTTCGTGATACGTTAAATTGTATCTAAAACTTTCGGGATAATAATACTAAAGCTCTTGTAATTTCGAAAAGACTCAAGTTCCCCCCAGGATGACCGAACAGATATAAATTTTATAGCGCCGCTTAGAATGCATTTCTAGAGATCTAAAAGTACTCTGGATAGCTTAAAAAGTATTTTTAATGTATGTAGGAGGAAACCGTCGTTGGGTGTCCCTGCTTTATTCTCAGGCTTCAGTTATATCAGAGAACCGCTTTGGATAGGTGCAGGTCAACCCATATGTAAGGGCCGAACGTTTTCACTAGTTGAAATATATGAAAGGGTAGGGAAATCTGTCATTGTGGTATGCAAAAAAAGGCCCAAAAGGGCTAACAGATGAATTTTATTGCTATAAAAAGTCAAGAAAACCTTCTGGTTTTGGGATTAATTCCTATTTGAAAGACGGTGCATTTAAAGCAGTTAAAAGGGATGCAAAGTTCTAAACTTGTATGTAAAAGGGGTACCATTTGTCCATGGAAGGTATACAAAAGGGGTACCTCTTTCAACGTGAAAAATCGTGTATATAAAGGGTAAGGGGTTGGACCTCAGGGCGGAGCCTCCCCGTATAAAACTTTGTTGAGTATCCCTCCCCCCTGCCCCCTTCCCCGGGCTTGGTAAAACACCCCGCGGCGCACTTCCAATGGAGCGTTTATTCAAGGGCAGCGATTATTTCAAAACCATTCCTAAATATTATGTCAAACAGAAACATTTTTAAAGTTCCAATGTATCGCTCTTTTGCTGATGCAATTGTCTGCCTTATGATAGATTACGGAGTTGAGCAGTACCGTTTATTGCCCCCGCAGGGATTTCGCCCAGAAGGCGAAATCCCGAGGAGGCACTCTAGTAACTCGCGCAGAAGGAAAGTACTTAAAGTTGAAATATACAGTCATACAGTCAGTATAGAAAAAAAATCTCGATTTGCTTGAACAGTAGCCGCGAGGGATCGGTAGGTAATGATGACGTTTCTATCTTTGCGACCGCGAGTACGAAATGGTTAGGATGACGTAAAGACAGAAAATCCCGATGGGACCGCTCAGGTAGATTTTGTGACATTTATTGAGCAGTCATACTTCGATACTCTTTTGCTGTTTTACTCTTTTGGGGCAGTTGTTTGAAAGTTATCGACCAAAAGACACTCGTTAAGCGCAGATGAGGTTATAAGGTGCGTTTAACTGTGTGTATATAAACACTTGGAGTGTTTGCCAGACACGAGTTCACAAATCTTTTATTTAAATTGGAAACCTTGCCAGACACTCTTTCTCCCTCTTTGACCAGAATAAGACTCAGCCCCAAACAAGCAAGACGAGTGAGCAACGCCTAGCTTATCACTAGCAGAACGATGGACGATTACAGAAATCCGCCGACAATCAAATTCTGTGCTGACTTATTCCCTGCTCACAGATGTCCTTCCGTTATAAAGTTTCAAATAAGACTAGCCTGAGTAGCAAGCGTTTCTGTTTGGTTTCGGGGCAAAGAAATACCGAGGAAAGGGACTTTCGGTTTTGACCGCGCGAGAAATGAAACGAGAACTTGCGCCACTTTTCTCGCGGTCTTTGACTCTCGTTCCTCGTTCTTTTCTCCTAAACCGTACAGAAACGCTTCCTACGCAGGCTAAAATAAGACTAGAATGCGCGAGCGTGAATCGATCAAATGTCTTTTCAGTTTCTAAGGCTTACTTTCCGGTAAATAAATGAACTGAATGTAAAAAGTGAAAGAGAAATAGCGAAAAATTCAACGTCTAATTAAATCTTTTCCAGTATGGTTTAGAATGAACTATTCTCGAAACTGAGATCTCACCTATTGTATGGAATATGTGTGAAAATCTTCATTATGAATCGGTATATTTCAAAGAGCTACACAACGAGCAAGAGTACTATTGACCGACAATATACAGACTATACAGAACGGGGGCAGCTGTAGTGTCAACTATTACTAGTTTTAGCGTTATATATAACCGTCTATCGGAATCTGTTTGGGTATACTGGACAACCCTTTATAATCCTTGATTAAACGTCGCATTCTTCCGATTCAGGGTGCGGCGCGTTACTGAGG
>BOPM01000284.1:512872-523938 GCA_022179025.1 Porites australiensis
GTCCTTGCAACAATTGGTCACACATACTTTGAACTGATATTCACTCTAAGGGACTAACCATTTTACTTTTGAGGGGCGGGTTAGGTGATTTGGTGTGGGCGTGATTTTTTTTTTTTCGACCAATTCATGCACCATTATTTTTTTCTTCGATTCTGTACTTGCATGAATTTTTTTCTCCAATAGTTTGCGTGATTTTGAAATAACAACACCATCCATGACTTTGAATTTGACAACAAAAAAAAGGAACTAGCAGAGACCGCGGATGGTTGGGCTAGCTCACGCGTAACATGAGCTCAACAAATGCAAAGGTGTGAGTTTATCTAAAGGGGTCTGGGGGTATTCTTTCATGGAAAATTCTGAAATTGAGAGCTTCCCAATCACTGGTTTTTTGTCCTGCCCATTGCACGTGAACGGACGATGGACTTGTGCGGATTAAATTTTTTTTCAAAATCCCCCCCCCCCCCCCCCCCCCCCTCAAGAGTTAAATGGTCGGCCCCTTAGTAACATTCACTATTTCTGTGTTCGTGCGAACTTAAATAGCCTGCGAACAGCAGACATATCTCCGGTCGTCGCTTCTCTCTCTCTAATATTTTCTTCAATATGAATCCTCTTGGTGCTTATTTCATCAATCAGTGCCACAATCCCGGAAATAAACTTTCGTAGACGCGTCGTTCTGAGAAAAAAGGGCGGCTGTACACAGGCTACGTCGTCCTTTCAATTTCGATCTGTGAACATATCCACCGCGCACGATCTTACGAGAGGTCTCGCGAGTAGTTCCTTGATTTTAAGATCTAAACTGTGATTGACTAAAAAGCTTCTTCGTCACGGAAATCGTTTTGCCGCTGGGGTTCGCAGACGTTATTTTTTGGAGGGATAGAAGCGACGACCGGAAATACGTGTGCGGTTCGCAGGGTAGAACTCTGTGAAGACTGTGATTAAGCTAGTGAACAGCACTTTTCGCGCGCCCCGATTTTAAGCAGCTTGAATGTTACTGTCGAGATCCTGTGCAATCAAAGCTAAAACAGTGCAACTCTGGGTCACACTACGTTATTTATCAACACTGGGCTAATTAAGCAGTGTTGGTAAGTTGATTTACTAATAAACGTGATGAAAGGCAGAGCAGAATTTTTATTTTTTACTGTAAAAACTACTTGATAGGATTTTATTTTGCTCAGGCGCGGCAACATAGGCGTACGGGAATTTTTTTGCCAGGGGGGGCGGTAAACCATTTGCCAAACAAAATTCTCGCAAGTTGCCCAAATGTTTACGAAACGTACAGTCGACAAGAAACGAGGGCCATACGATGCAACAACATAGGCCGTACTGACATATGAAGGTGGCTCGATACCGTAACAGTTTTTCAGGGTCACTCCGACCTCCCAATTCTGAGCTTAACTACGTCGTCCTAGACAAACATTTGGAAAAATTGCCACAACAGTTTTATTAGGTAAAGATGAAAATTTGTTATGATCAGGAATGGAATGACATCGGAGTTGTCATAGTAACGAAATGAAGCCATTGCATATTTTATTTGCAGCAATATTTCTCGGCACTAGTGTTCTTACAAATCGTTCACGCAAACTTTTTCCTCAAATGGTCACCTCGATGTTCGTGAAGTTAAAACGGAAACTGTGAGAGTAGTGTTATTGGGATATTTTGGCATGAAGTTTTATCGTTCGAAATATGGTAAAAATGGAAAATCTTGATGTTTGGCCGTTATCGAACTGAGAACTAGTCAGCCACTTCTTCATTTTCAGACCTATTGCTGATGCTATCTGCCATACACTGTTCTACGAGCGGAGATGATTCTAGAAAGATATGCGGCAGATTATTCTAATCAACACACGACTGGAAAGAGCCCATTCCAGTTCGTGCAGTGCAGTACAGTGCTCAACAATAAAAAACTATAAAATAATATGTAAATCAACATATGATACCCTTCCCTAATAAACAGAAACTCATCACGTGATAGGGAACCAATGTCTTGAGAGAATGTAACTGGATTATTACGCCGACTTCAGTTTTTTTTTCAGATTAAAATAGAAAATATTTGTCTCTTCAAAATAATTTAAAAAATCAACATCGAAACGTCTTTAAAACCTGGCTTTGCCCAAATTTTCTCTTGCTGCCCAAAAAATCTGAGCTGCCCAAAATTTGGGGGGCTGCAGCCCCCTCGCCCCCCCGGCCCGTACGTCTATGCGCGGCAATAGTGAAGTAACTTTATAATACGTCTTTAAAGACGTTTCCTGACAACAAAGTGAGTTTGACAAGGTTGCAAAAGCTTGTACTAATCTGCTTGATGTGCAATTAATTAAGTCGTGGTTATTACTCTGGAATCATTTGAAATTGATTGCTTATAATACTGTTCACCTCGGAGGTCTTCCTGTTTTGAAGATGAACTTTTGCAGTTGTCGCGGAGAGAAAGGCAAGCAAAACAAAGGCCACGGACGCTTTCATGGTGCCCTAACAACTAAAAACAAAGTAGTGATGGTATAAACACTGAATAATTATTTTTGTTATGTTTTCTATTACTGTACATATTCAGCAATTGTCACAGAAAAGACTAGAAAATTACTTGACGTCCGTTTAATAGGCCACTCGCTAGATGACGTCACTTTACTTCTTCGACCAGAATCCTCTTCATTTAAAAATCCCGGCGAGGATTAAATAACAAAAGCCATAATTTGCACAGGAAAGGAACCCCTGAAGGATTCTGGTCGAAATATTAAAATGACGTTATCGTGCAGATGGCCTATTTGTAAATCATAATCACGATGCATGGGAAATTCAAACCATTGGAAGGGCGCACAAGAAGAGGGTCTGGATGGGGTTAACTGACAACTGACAAATAGGCTAAAATTTAACTGACATTTGTAGAGGGTTTTACTGACAACTGACAAAAGATCTTATTGCCCTAAATATCCTTCAAAACCCGTTGTAAATAACGATGTTTTACTCTTTTCGTCAAACAAATGCACATTTTATATTAAATCTTAGCAGCAGGACGCTTGAGTGTCATATTTCGTTAATAATTTACTGTATGACCCATGTACATCAGGGTCATAATTTTCACCTCTGATCTCGAACTTACAAACTCACGCTGAGCAGTCCCGAGCACGCGCCAGCGTACATGATGGCTGCCAATGCTGGCGTTATTAAAGCGATTGTAAGCTTTTACCGCGTTAATTCGGATACGGCATTCTAAAGACATAGAAGCCGTATTCCGATAAATGACTTAAATACAGTACATGCTCTCAAAAAGCACCTTATTCAATTCCTTGGTCTGAAGGAACTAACAATTAAGCAATTAAATACGGCCTTGGAGATTTCGATATAAAGCTTTATCGGATGACACCGAAACCGGGCGGGAAAAGTGATAACTTCGCCATCACAACGGACGACCAGTGGAAGCTGGAGCTTCCAAGTATGCTGGATGACTCAGGAAGCGAAATGAACAGTATGTATTCTTAGTGCTTGTGTATTTGTTCCATGTAGTGGTGTAAATATAAGCATGCAAGTTAGTCCGGAAAACCTTCTGGTTACTGCTACGCTTTCAGAATATTTTCGCTCTTGTTTTCAAGTAAAGCACTGTGTAACATTTATTTTTCTTGAAATTATTTATGTTATAATTACGGTGGCCTAATGTATGACTACATTTTGTATCTTTGCGGCAGCGGTGCGAACCACCGCGCCCGGCCACCGCGTGTGCTTGCTTCTCAACACCTTTCCTGGAGGGATCGTTACACGTCAGATTTTAGCGGTGTCCGTTGATCGTATGTAAATTCATACATTAAAACACGCAGTACATCAGCTTAAAACAAAACATTATAGAAACCAAGATATTGCGCCTGTTACCATTTCAAGATCTGGGCGGCCAATACGTGCCCATTTTCGACTTGATTCGTAAGGTATGCTTATAGGAGACATGTTTCATGTTTCACAGGAGAAAACATATTTTGTTTGTTACTCTCTTCCCGTTTGGGCGAGTGCAATATTCCCTGATCACTTCATCCCAGCCAATCACAACTGAGCCATTGACAAACAATAACCAATCAAATCAAACGACCAAAAAAAAAAAGAACTCTTCCGATATTTGTTTGTCTTTCTCACGATATACTTCAAATATTTTGAAGGTGAATTTTGATGAGCTAAGGGTCTAAGGGTTAGAGAGGAACGTTATGCTCGGGCAAGCAGGAGAGTAACGATAGAAAGCCGCTTGTAATGAATTCAACTCCAAATTTGACAAAAAAAAGGAAAAATGTAAATTGTATCACTAATTCGAAAATTGCTATACTAATAACCTTTTTTTTTGTCAAATTCACAAACAAAATATTAAAAAATTTTAACTGACAACTGACATTTGTACCCCCCATCCAGACCCTCCAAGAAGGGTGAAACGGATAGATTCAAGACCATGCAGGTTTTTTCCGTTTTTTTTCTCCGATGTTTGTTGTGGTAACGGTTTTGAGGGTAAATTGATCAGAATTAAGCGTTCTCAATATCTGTCCGTAACATTTCTCTGTTTTCTAAACACTTCTTGGCTATTCTTTGTATTATAGCCCTAGATAGCTGCGTCGCTAATCTTAAAAGTGCTTAATGTTTACGCAAGTAATGAATGATTTACTATTTTAGCTTTTGAATCTCTGGCTGGAATACCGTATTTATTCGATTAACCGCGCTGGGCGCTTATAAAATTTTGGACCTTGAGAGTGGGCGCTTATTCGAGGCTGGGCGCTTATTAAATTTTCACCATTCTCAGCAAGTGTAGTAGTATATTTTACAACAAAACAGTAAATGCTAATAACATTAAGCGAAAATCTAACAAAGCAAAGTTTCTGTACAATTCTCTGAACAAAACTTCGTCTTCGGGAGGGTCTCTTATTATCTCTTACTGAAGTTTTTGTGGGAGAGATGGGGTGGGCGTTTATTCGAGGCTGTGCGCTTGTTAAGTTTTTTTGCCTTTATGATGGGCGCTTAATTTCCATGTGGATATTAAGGCTTGGTGGTGACCGAAAAAAAAAAGTGAAAAAGTTCAATTTTGTTTTAGTCTGCGAGCAAGCTCTCTTGGAGCTGCAAAGAATGAAACTGTACTCAGTTTAACTTATCCTAACGGGGTCTCATTCAATGGTAATACCATTGTAGGATTCTAACTATAGCCTGCGAAGACAGCCGTTGCTCCTCGCAGTCGTCGCTCACTAGCGAGGGTCGAAACGCCCTTGAGCGGCGGGAATCGAGGAGAGACGGCTGTTTTCGCAGGCTATAGTTTGAACCCTACAATGGTATTACCATTGAATGAGACCGCGTTAGAAGAAGTTAAACAGAGTACAATTTGATTCTTAGGAGCTCTAGGAGAGCTTGTTCGCGGGCTAAAACAAAATTAAACTTTTTCCCTTTTTTTTTTCTTCGGTCACCACCAAGCCTTAATATCCACATGGAAATCCTGCAAACTAATCTCCAGCTATCACAACTTCAAAAAAAAAAGGCTCAGAGAATTCAGTGCAAGCTTTTCTTTTGTTAATATATTGATATTGTTAGGCGAGATTTGATGGTCAGTGAAAAATGAATTTTTTTAAAGATAGATCAAATCAGGGAGATTAAGAGACTCGAGTTTTGCGCAAATGAATTGACTACTTTTGTTTTCCCTGGTTAATGACTATAAGTTTGGGTGTTAAAAAATTCTTCAACAAATTACCAAAAAACGTTATGACATACCTGTTACTCAATATTCCCTTTCAGTTGGATTGAAACTAAAGAATCGGGTCAGACTAACAATAAAATGATGAATGTGCGTTTGTGTAGAACTATTTCAAAGTATCTGAGATCAATTTTAAAATTCAGGGCAAACAAACCAACAGCTGAGCAATTCTTCGGAAAGGCGTCAGGCACGAAGTCGAAAGAGCGCGTGACCCACTGCACGAGAACTGCTTTGCTACCGATACATACACTCTTTTCCTTTAACAAGAAAGTTGTCTTTCCAGACCAGGCCGGAATATTCTTAGTTTCCTGCCAATTTTAGAGTGAAAATATTGTATGACTTGTATTATTCTTAAATTATAGCGTCTGACTTTTCCGTTTTATTATTGGGTATACAACTGCACGTTTTTTCGGTTTGGTGGCTTGTTTGGCCGTTCAGAGAAAGGAATAATTTTACGGTTAAGTTCAAAAGATATAAATGTATTCTATTTACAAATTTTCAAATCATATCATCTTCAGAATCTCAGCCTTAGGTTTATACATATCATATCCTGAAATTTCCGAAATTCTTATAATTTCGTTCTTGTAAAAAAAAGTGTGTCTGGTGAACTATTGTGACTGGCTGTCTGCTAAAATCACCCAAGAAAAGGAACTCAAACTCAAAATGATAGAGAATAATAAGCAAATAATTAAATTGGTTTTGAATCATAAAAATATAACCCATCAGTAGCCTGTTAAATAATACATTCTTGTGTATGTTCACGTTGCTATTATTTAAATTAATTCAATGAGATTATTTTATTATTTTTCTTTTATCTTGTCTTTCCTCTGTAGTTAGACCATACCGCGTCGTATTACATGCAAAATCAATTCGTACATACTATTTCATGATCTGTATTTTTTTTGGTCTTTGTGATGGGACTGGTGTATTAACTAGTGGAAATTTCCAAAGTCTTTCACATTGCCTGAAGCGCTTTCACGTTGTTTGATCAGTCCGAGAAATTTCATATTCACAGTCGTAAGTGTGATTGTTTTTTCATACTGGAAATTATAATTGCTATTCATTTCTTGTCGTCAAGGGCGACTCCACGTGGGCAAACTAAAAGAGTTATCTATTTGCGCCCTTTAGATCATCTTCGCATCTTAAAAATGCGCTTGCTATGTAAAATTAAACAATCATTGAATGAAGATGAGTACGTCATGAAGAATCATCATCATCATCATGGTCATTGTTATTATTAATCCTTATGTTGATTAAGCAGAATGATTAATTACGTGCCGCGAGCGAGTTAAGGCTTGAGGAAGTTTTGATAAGAGTTATCACGTACCAAACATATCGTTAGTATGTTACTCTGACGAGACGGTTGTTTATTGAACCTTGTAAGGAGCCTGAAGTTCATTTGCATGGAACTTCAAGGATTGCTACAAAAATAACGGAACATCCTTCCGACTCAGCAACAGATAATACAAACTGTCTAAACACATAGGGTGCCTTATGCGAGGTGCCTGAAAGTAGTCAAAAAATACCAACCCTACAGTAAATGGAGCTTATGTCTCTATTAGAGTTTTTAATAACCTAAGAAATATATGTCTACTATGTTCTCTGAATGACTGCAATAAAGTAGCAAGTGCATGTGCCCTGAACAAACAGGAACAAATATCTAAAATGAAAGGTACTTAAAAAATGCTAACCCTTTACTTAAAGAAAAATGTCTCTGTGAAGTGCTTGCAATAATCTACAGAAAACCATATATATACGTATATATCTAGTGTATACTCTGAATAAATGTAAGTGCAATGAATTAGCAAGTTTGCGCCCTCATAAGGTTTCGATAAGGATAATATTATTATATGTCTTTAAATAAAGTATCTGAAATTGCAAAACCTTTAAACGTCTTTAGTTTACGTTAAAGTTTTACAATTCACAACCAATATACATGATGCTTCAGAAATTGGTTTTGTTTTCAGAGAAATATAACCGTAGACTGCGGAGAAGTAACTGTCGACATTTCAGGAACTGCAGGTGATTAAAAAGAAACTTAATATTCTGATTTCCAGACTTCAGAAGTATAATCCATCGATTTATTGCGATGAATCTGCGCAATACAAATCTCCAGAACCTTGGTCCAACAACCAAAAAATTGCAACTGTAGAAAATGGAAAACTGAGTACCTTGGCCCTTGAAGGGAAATGCATGCAATCAAAATCTGCAGTGACAACTGATCATGAGGTAACTATAGAATCCTATAGTTGTAGAACTTGCATCCATCCTGAAGGATCGCTACAGAAATCATTGAACATCCTCCCGACCCAGGAACAGACAAAACGAACTTAATCTAAACATATATGTTCCCTTATTTCCAATAAAATGGAAAGTAGTAAAAAAAATACCAACCCTACAGTTAATGGAGCTTAATAATATGTCTCTCTAAAAGTTTTTAATAAACTAAAAAATATATATCTACTATGTATAGTACTCTGAATGACTGCAATGAATTAGCAAGTTCATGTCCCGGCACAAACAGGAACAATTATGTAGTGATAATCTTTAAGAATTAGGTTAAACAACTACTATGTACCAATGCGCATGCTTTTTAAATCTTTATCTGTTACTATATTACTTTTCTCACGTTATATTTACGTAACTATGTATCAGCTAGAAATTGGAGGAATAAATAAAATAAAATTTAAAAAAATGCGCATGCGGCAAACTCTTGTACCTATATATAACACGAATGAATTTTACCGGTCATTCGCCGTAATTGCCTGATGAGTGTGGTCATAAACAGTTATTACTATACAATGTTATTTTCTGATTAAAAAAAAAATATGCATGATGATTATGGTCTCAAACATCTCTTCACTAAGCAAGAATCTCTTGAACATCACGAAGTACTTTGGAAATACTTTTTGAAAGCCATTTAATGCAAAATTTTCCAAGTTTAGAATTTTATGAAAATTAGAATAATGTCAGAGTTTAATGTGTGATCTTGTTTCTTTTATTCAAATGTTTCAATACGTCAGTCCTCAATTATTCTGACAGGGTACTATTTGTTTATTCATTTATTTATACTCTTTTTCTTATAACAACGTTTCTGTAAATTTGAAACCAAATGTGATGGTTTGTGCTTTTTTGTTTAGATTAAAATGAAATGAAATGTTTTTAATTGAAATGATGATCATTTTCAATCGAAATGAATTATAAATAGGTTTTGATAGTTCATTATTATCAATAAAATGTCATTTTAATTAAAAATAGTTTAAAATATTAATGATAACGATGATGATGATAGTAATAAAGAAAGATTGAAATAATCCCTTTTTCCCACAATATGAGGATCCAAACATCAGCTCGCTGATGAGATAGGCGCCTTTTTACATAACAAAAGGTTGCTAATATCCATTTACCTCCTTTTCAGCCTTGATAATCATTCACCATAAGCCTGCAGAGTTGACTCCAATAACTCCTAAAAAATGTTCTGCCATTCCCTATATTTATTCTGTTATCGCAAGAGAGGTGCGCGGCTTAACCCGCGCATCCAAGAAGATGTTAGATGTTATTAGGATTTGGACAAAACGCACGTGAAATGTATTCCCTAAATTTCACTCGTCACCGTTTGATTACACATATAAACATTTCTTTAACATTACAATTAGTTCTCCCGTTTTAATCCACAAAATGAGGATACAGCTGGTCGCAAATGAGATGGGCGATTTTTTATAAGAAAATTTGCTAACGAGATCCGTTCCCACTTTGATAATTATTTACCACAAGCCAGTGAGACCAATCTTCAGGCCCAGACCTGCTCCATATTCGAGAACACAACAAATGGAAAACAATCCAAAACCTTCGAGTAGCGGTGACCGGTCAGCGGGTTGGCTTTTCTAGTTCCACTGCGTTCCAGGCTTCCAGGCCAGGTTTAGATTAGGACAAATGTAGTGATTTTTCTCTTCACTTTCTTCCAGTTGACAACAGTCTTTATTTAACGAAATACCAATATAAATGAAGTTATTTCATCTTATTTTCATTTTGTTTTATTCTATATTTATTTTTACTTTTTTTTCTCCTTGGTCTAGATAACACGAAAAGGGGGACACCGGGGACGAACTTACCCCTGGTGACGTCACAGTCATTGGTAAGCTTTGTCAGCCATGACGTTGGACCGAGGAGAAAGGTCAAAAAGTCTTCCGGCGCCAAATTTGAAAATTTGCTGAGCAAAACATGGGACGTCAGGGTAAGACATTCATGTTTGAAGTGATAAAATCTTAAAGTAACGTTTTAAAGAAGAAGAAATTATTTGATATCCGATTTACAGGCGCTAATTGTTTATTGCTTTCCGGATACGGAAATCTTGACTTTGCTTCGGAACCCCGACCCCATTATAGTCTATCCTGTGGCCAGATATAGAGGCTATCTTAGTCACTTTATGGGAAAATGTTATGATCTCAACTTAGTCTTGAAGTTTCTGTTCACCGCTATTTCGAGAAAGCCTTGTCGAAAAAAGTGCACGGGACAATCCCTCAAGGTATTGTGGGTGGTTTCGAATGCACTGTATTTCAAAGAAATTTGAAAGAATGGCAAGGGAGCGGGGGCGGGTAAGGACATATGTTTGCGAGTGCTAAAGGAAAGCAAAGCCCTCAGGCTTTGACTGCGAGTGCGCCGCGAGGGGCGAGCGAAAATGAGCGACGTTCCAGCAGAAACCGGAAACGGGCTTTGAGAAAGTCTAAAGTGTGCCGGGAGGCCATACCTAGGCTCGATTACCAGTCGCTATTTCGAAAATGAGCTTGGGCTGGGAAAGCAACGGAAATCGAGCCTAATGTGTACTTACCACTATTCCATCAGCGTTCGGCTTGACAGTAATATTAATTTATTGGTCAAATTGGGAAGCGTAGTGAGGCTGAAGCCAGATCTACTCACTCTTGGCATGCGTGCTAAACTTGCCAACTTTGCGTGTGATTTTCGTATCCACATTTCCCGAATTTCCGAAAAAAAAAAATGCGATCAATTCCTAACGGTGCCAAAGATTTCTCGACGAATTCCGAACATTACCTAAGATTCCCGAATATTTCTAAAGGTTGCCACGTGTAGCGGGTGCGAAGCGCCAAATCGTGGCACCACTTTGGCGAGATTTCCCTTCACGGCTCATCTTGGCGAGATTAAAAAGCAGTGCTATCGTGAGATGTTCCCGAGATCACGCACCATGTAATGTTCAATGGTACCATTGAACAATGCAGCGCGAACAGGCAAACAAAAAATATAACTGTCTTACGTTGGTCAGTGATAAAATTTATTCCAGTTCAATTACTATGTTTAAATTTAATTAAACCAGGTTTTCAAACTGTAT
This sequence comes from Porites australiensis, assembly GCA_022179025.1. Taxonomy (NCBI): domain Eukaryota; kingdom Metazoa; phylum Cnidaria; class Anthozoa; order Scleractinia; family Poritidae; genus Porites; species Porites australiensis. The sequence continues at coordinate 523,912 of BOPM01000284.1, forward strand.
AAATTTTGACCTCCCCCCCCCCCCCCC